>NGKJ01000064.1:29487-42425 GCA_002162495.1 Myriosclerotinia curreyana | reverse complement strand
CGCTTGCTCCAACAACTTTTATTAGAAACTTAATAATAAGCTATATCATAGACAATCAAGATCTTTGAAAGAACTCTTTTTGCGCTCATCCTTTAAACATCTTTTGAGGAACCTCTCCCAAACGATATCCGCGCCCTACAATCCGGTTACCTCATTTCAAAGACGAACCTGTAGCCTACCTACCTACCTACCTACCTACCTACCTACCTACCTACCTACCTACCTAGTAGGTACAGCACACACATACAGCAGATAATCTCCAGTTATTGAATATTGAAACCAGCAATCACCTTTGAATAGATCGAGCTAGAGCAGATAATTCAAACACGCGCCCAAAAAAAAAAACAACAACTCAGACAAACTGCTTTGCGACCCATTTCATTGTTCCCGCGTTGGATTGAAGGTTCAAATACAAGAAAAACATTTAGAAGGATAGATACCAACAACATACCACCTCATCATCTGAACATGGCGACAGATATGGATATCGATATGGATATTGACGTTGGGGTCATTGAAGAGATTCATATTCCAGATATGGTAGACATTGAGTTAATTGTGAGTAGTGTTATGCATCAGACTTGGGACATTTGACTTCTAAGACGCGTACATAATATCCCCTACCCTTTCGATGCCCATTGCCAACTTTTAGTTCGATATACCTCTCAATATCCATTACTAACTTTTGATGTAGCCAGATGAGCCTGCGCAAGCACAAAACGAAACATCAGCTCCAAACGATAGCTTCGGCCCAGACGCAGAAAAGCCTACACCAGAAAAGGTACATATTCGCGGTTTAGACAATCTTACCACTAAGGATGTAAAGAATTTCGCCAATCATTACTTCACTGGGGACATTACACGAGTTGAATGGATCGATGACTCTTCATTGAATCTAGTATACGGAAGCTACGACATTGCTGAGAATGCTCTCCGAAAGTTCTCTGCACAAGAACTTCCTGAGGATATTTCCCAGTTGCCAATTTTACAATCATTTCCCGCCAATCCTTTTCCAGATAATCCTAAGATAAGCTTACAAGTGCGCCTTGCCGTGGTTGGAGATCGAAAACAAAGAGGTGCCCGAGAAAGAAGTCGCTTCTATCTTTTCAATCCCGAATATGATCCTGCAGAGCGTAGAAAACGCGAGAGTGGAAGGAGATATCGGGACCGAGATGATGGTGGTTATAGAAGTCAACGATACGATGAAAGAGAACAACGCAACCGACAACGTGGAGATGCTGAAGCAGGTTTTGATGCAAGTCTTTACGACGATGATGAAGCAGCTTTGGCAAATAGATCTGGTAGAGGCCATGGACGATCTGGATCTGGTTCATCTGGTAGCGACTTTAGGGAACGAGCTAATAATCGACGAGGATCTGATTTGCGAGAACTATTCCCAGATAGAGGTGGTAATGATGGAAGATTACGAGATCGAAGTGCATCACCTATGAGGAACGAGGAGAGAGCGAGGGACAATAATAGAAGACGACGAGATACCGCAGCTGCAGAGAATAGGTCCAAGGCTCAGGATATTAAGGCTCGCCTTCGCAGAGAAACATTTGCAAAGGAACTCTTCCCAAGTAAATTGAGTACCAATCATCGCAAATCCGGAGCTTTAGATGTTGCAGACGAAACAGCAGATCTATTTGCCAATAGAATGCCTGTCCCGTTTCTTGATGGAAGCTCAGATATTCGTCCTAGCAAACTCTCCTTGGCAGAAAGGATTACATCAGAACAACCACAAGGCTTTAGCATTCGTGGAACGGCAAAACCTGCTTCATCTGGATTTTCTATCAAAGGCTTAGCATCTGATCATTCAACCATGAAGGAATTATTCCCTTCTCGTGCAGGGGGTGGAAATGCTGGGAAAGAGCTTTTTTCGGAAAAGTTGATCGGAAGGGGTGGAAGGAGGCAAAAGGCCGAGGATTTATTTCACTAGATTATGGAAGTCATGAAATCTTATAGAGATAAACTGATATATCTTCTTACGGTCGATTTGGTTGCACATAGGGTTGGGGTATGAATGCTTTAGCAAATGGAGTTATATGGAATGGAAATGGAAGTGGAAAAGATACCATTATTATATTCTGCACATGGTAAGCAGCATTCATAAAAGTAAGCTAAAAGCTAGCGCTCTATTTATCATATTATTCAATAATCACCTCTCAAATGTTTTTTAGACGCGAAATCGTTGGTCAGAGAGAGTCATAAGTCATATTGGAAGTTATAAGTCATAAAAGCGTTGTGGACCATATCGCCTTCATTGAACTATGGAAAGTTTTCAGACAATGAACATAAAGACTCGCAGTACTAACAATTGTTTCTTTTTCTTCTGTTTGTTTGATCGATGAATGATACAAACTGGAATTTGATTTGGTATTATCAATATCAGGAGTTGAAAATTTCTATTCACCAAAGGCTGCCAGATTCCTTTGACTTTCGAGATCAATCTATATACTCATCTCCAGAACTTGGAACTTGAACATGTACACAGCGACTTTCTTTGAGATATCATTATCTTGGGCTTCACTCTTCAAAGATTCTCAATGTTGATTTTGTTAGTACAGCTATGTTTATGGTTTGCTCCTTCTCTTTTCAATTTTTATAACTCCCTCTTAGTTTTTGTTCATACCAACTCCCAAAAATCAAACTGTTGACAAATTCGAAACACTTTCATCCACAGTGAATACAAATCGACATTCAAAAATGGACCAATGGCTCAAACCTGTCTTTGCCAGGACCCGAACTCCAGTTCAATCATCCCCAAGTGAGCGATCTGAAGATCCTCACGAAACTGAAGACACCATGAAATCTATTCGACCCAGTTCCAGAGTTTCATCTTACATGGGATTTCGATCTTTAAATCCTCATACCAGTACAGGTGTGAGTGCAGGTGCGTCCGATACGTTTACATTTCAACATGTGAATATTCCGGAAAATGTTTATCATAAACCTTCTGGGAGTCAGATGGCGGAGACTTTAAAGGTAGTTATGATGACGAGGAATTTAATGGAGCCAGTGCCGGTGGAGTATAATACGTGTATCTTGCATGTTTTGGAGGCGTATAATGATTTGGAGGAGTTGGTTGCGGCGAAGGATAGGGAGATTGAGGAGATTAAGGCGAGGCATACGAAGGATATTAGGGAGTTTGATGTTATGGCGGAACAGTGAGTTTCCATTTATTTGCAGCGATATGCGCATATTGGGTCCATGAAATGCTAATTACACTGTGCCTTTGTAGGTGGAAGGCAAAAGAAAAAGATTATCAAAAAGAAATGAAGAATCTTGAAGTCCTTCTTTCAAAGACAGAGGGAGGCATGGAAAATGTTACGATGGCGCGTTCGAAAAGTGTTATTCATGGAGCTAGAAGGGCTGCGGATTTATTTGAAGATGGTATGGAGAAGATAAAACAAAATTTCGCGCGTTATAGTTCTGGAAGAGGTTGGTTGTTTATCTTCTATTCCAGATTCAATGGCTAACATCTATTAGGTTCCTCTTCTACCACTGAGTGGGGAATTGACCACACGCAGATGACCTCGCCGCATACCATCGAAACCCCTACAAGTGCAAGCCATCTAGAAATACAGGAAGATACACATCAAGAAAGAACCATAGCATCGCGACACACAGAACGCTCGGTTCAAGATACAGAAAGCTTCTACTCAGCAGTAGACAATCAACCATCCCGCTTGACTTCCGTACAACTCGATGCACTAGAGCGACAACATGCTACAGAAGTACTCGGTGTAGCATTTGACTCATCTTCCGAATCAGACGATACAAGTTCCCGCTCAGCTTTTACAGAAGGTCAAGCACCGACTCCCCATCGCACACCCATGATCCCAAGTACAGGCGCTGGCGCTGGCACTGGTCTCGGTATCGGTATTCGCAGCAGTAGCAAAGAAAAACCTCTCCCAGATATTCCAATCAGTCATCCGGAAATCGATCCATTCTTCCTCGGTGAAACGCCTGGTAGTGCACGACCATGGGTTAATGCCAATTCGCAAGATGATGGACCAATCTCCTCTTCCGTTGATTCCAGAGAGGGATTTTCATTCAAAGCAGGCGATGATACACCATCTATGTTACACAAATCTTCTAGAGAAATTAACAGAGAAAGCAATAGTGTACCAGCAAGCCGTCTTTCTTATGTTATGAATAATGAAGATGAATTTGTTGCTTCACCTCGAATTGCACAAGATAGTTTTCAACTTAAGCCGAAACCCGCAAAGACGGGATCGAAATCCAATACAACGTTGAGTACATCTCCGGGACAAGGGCAAGGAGGTTATGCAGGGTTGAGACAGCAATTGGGGATGAGCAGGGGGGGCATTGAGAGGGGTGATTCTAGTAGTAGTATTATCACTGCTGTGCGAGATAATTCGGGAAGAAGTGAGAGAGGCCGACCAGCGAGGGGAAATGGGAATGGGGGAAAAAAGAAACAAGGACAGGAAACTGCTGTTATGGCTGTAAGTATTTTTCTTCATTTCGGTAATGGTGTAGTGCCTAGATGATACGATTTTGAGAGCAGTAAAGTTACTTTTACTTAAACTGCCATCTAATTTCTGAGGTACTTTTTTGAGCAGAGGGAGAAAAGAGGTGAGGGAGAAAACAGGCGAGGGATAAAATATACTGATAATGGGTTATGAATAGGCAGTGAGAGCAATCGCAGCAAGTAATAAAACGGCTACGGCTAATGATCGCATTCAAGCTCATGAGTTTGATAGGAGGGAGGGGGTACCTTTTAGTCCGGAGAGAAGTCCAACGGGTTCGCAAAGCGGGCGGGGGTAGGGGTGAGTGGTGAGTGGTGAGTGGTGAGGGCTGAGGGCTGAGGGCTGAGGGCTGATGGAGTGACAGATTGGGGAGGGGGTGGATGATGGAGAGGGGAGGTGGGTGGGATGATAAGTGGTGTTGATGAAATGGGCAGGCGGACAGATATATGTATCAATGGGAAAGGTGGGAATGATGGGAAATATAGATACCAACTCTGCTATAGCCAGCTAATGGGAAGCTAATCTCGGATGAGCTTTTATGGATGGATGGATGGGTGGATGGATAGCTTGTGTGTAGTACCCTAGCCGAATTTTCTATCGGGGAGTCGTGAGTGGTATGAAAATATTCAATGGCAGTAGGTATAATTAAAAACAGTAAAGGAATAATGAGAATACAAATAAGGGTTACAAATACAAATAAGGTTACAAATATAAATACAAATACAAATAAAGATGAAAAGACCCACGGTTCTAGACGCGGAGTTGTGAGTATAAATTGATTACTTCTTGGGGGTTTGAAGTATTCAATTTGAGGGTTTTCGAGGGTTTTTGAGGGGGGGGAAGGGGGAAAAGGGGTTGTTTGAGTTTTTGAGGGGATTTATATCAAAGGTAGGTAGAGGTAGGTAGGTAGGTGAGTAGGTAAGTAGGTAGGTGAGTAGGTAAGTAGGTAGGTAGGTAGGTAAGTAGGTAGGTAGGTAGGTAGGTAGGTAGGTAAGTAGGTAGGTAGATAAGTAAGTAAGTAAATAAATAAGTAAGTAGGTAAGTAAATAGGTAAATAGGTAGGTAGGTAGGTAGGTAGGTAGGTAGGTAGGTAGGAAGGTAAATAAGTACTAAAGTTGGTTTTAATAAATATCTAAATAAAGAAATAGATAGATTGAAGCCTAAGCCCCCCTTTAACCTTCGGATAATTACCTAGGTACTTTTTCAGTTAATTCTTCAGCTAGTACAATCATCATCACCAACACCATCACCATCACCATAACTACAAACTCAAGGATCCAATTTGATCAATGATCAATTTTATTCTGGTATTATTCTCCGAGCTGAGTATCATACAGCATAGCATAGCACGGCATAGTAGAATGCTGGCATGGCATGAATACACCCATCTACATCATCTACATCCACATCCACATCCACATCCACTGCATCGCATCGCATCACATCACATGGCATCCACCACATCACACGCTCATGAAGAACCGAATCTTTTCCCCACCCCCCTTTCCTCTCCTCTCCTGATCCGAAATATCAACGCACGCTTTTATTCCAGCTTGCCGCCCACCCAACCCATGAATGACTTTTGTATACGTACTCCTGAATTGCAATTGTGAAACCCACGCATCTTCTGTTCTGTTCTGTTCTGTTCTGTTCTGTTCTGTTCTATCCTCTTTTTCTTCGCTTTCGCCTACCATGTTTGCGTGTCTTCTGTAGAGAAGAAATACTCAAATACACGTTGAAATCTTCCTCTCATTTTTCGCCTTTACTTAATTTAATGCGATTTAATTTCTGATGATCACAATCACTCAATGTTTCTCAACAATAAACGACTTATTCCCTCCATTCATCTCCCTCTCAACCCCTTTCAAAGCATCTAACCCCGCCTTCTCAGCAGCCACAAAACTCGCTTTTCTTCCCGCCTTCCTCCCGCTTGCATTTGTTCTTCTAATATAAGATTTGATGAAGAATCTGACGAAGAGGAATGTTAATGGGGTGAGATAAATAACATTGAGCCAGATGGCAAAGGTTTGACCACTGGTATCAATACAGGGAATTGTACGGGTTTCTGTGACGTATGTTGGGATTTTGGTGTGTGATTTAGCATGGTGAGGAGATGCGATTGGTGCTTGAGCTACATCTGAGAAAGCTGGCGCGTTGACATTTTCGGCTAGACCTTCTTCGCCGATTGCGCGGTAGAGGAGTTTCTTGATGAGGTTGGTGACACCGGTTGAGGTTGCGATTGAGGCGGCGGACGTGGCGACTACGGATGCTGAGGAGGCGGCTAATGAGATGGTCGCTGGGATGGAGGGAACTTGGACGGTGACTGTGTAAGAGATGAAGGAATGGAGTGTGGCGTACGTTGCTCCGACGAGGAATTGAATGATTTGCATGGTTGTGAGACTGCGTTTGAGAGCTTGTGGGATGGGGACGGAGAATGCTGTGAGTGTATAGTATGTGTACTAAAAAATAGCATGTTAGGTTTGCGTGATATTTTAGAGTACTTCTTCACTTACCATTAATGCGTGAATTCCAGAGTTAACAAATACAAACATCCAAATTGGTGGTGACATGAATCTAATTCCAGCCCACATACACATCATAGCTCCAGCATGATGATAAGTTTGTAAAGTAGAACTTCTCTTCCCCTTGGCCAAAATAATAACCGTATCAAGAACCTCATAAAACTTGCTAAGATAGAAAAACCATCCATAAAATGCAAGTCCCTCATTCCATAATCTTCCCAAGTCGGTAGGATCTGGAGTTCCATCACTGGACAATTTGAATTCGGTGGGTAATTCGGCGGTCCATTTCGATGTGCTTGCATTATAAGACATGGCATTATCCAAACCAGTAACACCATGAGCTTTGCATAAACTATCAACGGTACCTGCGAGACCAGCTGGACCCATTGGATTTTGAATTGACCTTTTCAGAGCTCCAAACATGCCAACAAAAGTCCATGCTGAGTATACGGCCAAGAAAATATTATGTGCCACGACGAAAACGAAAAAGGCCTTTGTTTTACTGATTGACCAAGGTTTATTTCCAGCGCGTCTATTATATTGATTGATGAGTGTAACAGTTATAGCATACATAGCTGCGATTGTGATTGGGACTCGAACATCGAGGGCGGCATTATACCATGAGGGGTCGATTGCGAATGGAGGGGCAGAAAGTGTCGATCCTGGGATTGGAGGAGGTAAAGTTTGAGGATCATTCTTTGGAGGAAATGTAAATAGGGAGGGTGAAGGATGTGAGAAATGAACAGTTGCGGAAGCCATTTCTTGTTTTTGGGTAGATTTGATATAGGATATGTATTCGAGATGTAGAGGTAGAGAGGTAGAGAGGTAGAGAGGTAGAGAGGTAGAGAGGTAGAGAGGTAGAGGTAGAGGTGGTGAAGAGTTGCGATAGGTAGAAGTGAAATCCAATTAGGAAAGGGCAGAAAATGAGATGAGATTTAAATAGATGTGTCAAATCATTAATGACAAAGAAGAATTGTGAATCCAATCTGGAAATGAAGTTGTTGGTATGAAGAGGAAAGAGGATGGAAGATGGAAGATGGAAGATGTACTCTTTTCTGAGTGAGTGAGTGAGTGAGTGAGTGAACAATGAGGTACGTACTGTATGAAGATTTTGTTGATATCAAATTCGAGATAAAAAATTCCTGCCCTTGTTTGGCATGCAATAATAATAATAATAATAACGAACCTCGGTTCTTTCTTGATATAATTTAAATTATTAAGTGATGAGAAATAATTACTTAATTACTTATAATTACTTAATTTGGTAATATTATTGTAATAATAATAATAATAATAATAATAATTGAAATTTATTTGATTTATTCTTCTTGATATTCTACTGTACTGTATGTAGCCTCGCTTCCCCCTCCCCCTCCAAAAAAAAATTCCCAACAAAATTTGAGGTAAGGTTAGGTTAAAGTTCTATTCCTCTCAGCCTTATTTGATGCAAGCCCCAATCTTTGTTCCACATACGCATCTTATTATTCCGTCTGCATTATGGATTGGTTGGTAGCCAAGTAGCCAAGTAGCCAGGTAGGTAAGGTATATATGGGTTCACAATACAACTTCACTGGCTGCTCCATCTTGCAGTTGAGCCTTGTGGATGCAGGATCTACGCGTAAGGTCTACCATATACATGCTCGAACCTTCAGACGGTAAACCAGCCAACAGGTACACAAACCAAAAGCCAACAACATGAAGATCTTACAACCAACATCACCGTATGGAAACGGGGCAAATTCTCCTTTCTCCTTTCTACTTTCTTCTTTTCCGGCTTTCTTTGCCTTTCGTCCCTTGCCTCTTCCCTTTTATCCACAAAGATACATTATCAAATTCTGGGGGAAAAGTGGAGCAAATTTTGGCTCTTTTACTCTTTTGCCCTCAACAAAATGCACGAAGATCGGATTCATCCCCAAATTGAGCTTGCTGGTCCGAAATCAAATTTCTGATTCAAAGGAAAAATTATTGTACAATGTTACATCCGAGGTTAGGGCCTTCGGATGTATTCATGTGATAATCATGGAAGTTTCGTCATGTTTTTACTGTACTGTGCTGTGCCGTTGGTTGTTGCAATCATTGATAGTTCAAGATGTTGATGTTGATGTTGATGTTGATGCTGACGTGGGTGTCGAGGGATTGGATGGATGATCTTGTGTAACATTTGTGCGAGCCGCTTCAACATTCACGTGCTTGTATTGTGACCCAGTTCTCCTTCCAACAGAGAAAGAGCGATGAGTCAAGGGCTGAATTTTATGTAGGCGTGATGTTTATATGGTCTTAAACGGTTGAACCTATAAGTGTAGGGTATATAGGGGTTCTAGTTGTTGTCTTGTAGTTCATGAGGATATACTCAAATTTGATTGCGGTATGCCAGGAAAGTGCTGTGAGTATTTATCACTTTGGACCTCCTTGTATATGTTGAGTTCTGGCGTATCGGTTTTTAGTGTTTGCGACCTTTCAGTCCATACAAAGTGCTATAGTATTAGTATCATGGCATTGACTGTTAATTGTATACTTGATCGTCAAAGAGTTGAATTGTTAAGTACGCGATTGTCATGTTGTTTGATTGCTTTATGATTCTCTATCAAAATTATGATTTGCGACCGATATCATATGAACCAACTTCTAAGATCGATCCAGGGAGGGTACTCGAACTTTTCCATGGTTCATTATTCTTTAACACTTCTACAGCGCCTAACTCGAATCTCCTTGTCTCAAGTACACATTGGCTAGTTGTATACCATGCATTGAGGAACGCCATATCAACCTGTATCAATAATGCGAATCGACGGGCATTATTCAGTTGATTCAATTTATGGTGCGTCAGAATGAAGCGCCTTAATGTTTGAACTGTAATGTTTGTATTGTTTCTTTAAGTGTCGGCGTATTTGCCATCTGGCTAATGTCAGCATTTCAGAAAGATTGATTGCATGGTTTCCTTACCTACAAAGGTCTCTCAGCAAGTATCATCACCCCTATGGCAGCACTGAGCACAAGTCTCTAAATAACATCCGCCCTCATTTGTAACCGAAGGTAGAAATTAGTCAATTCCAAAACCTTCCCATTACTTTATAGTTCCAATGCCTCTTGTTAAGTACATCTTCTTTTGTACCGTGTCATTCCAGGGGATAGTCGTTCTCCTGCAATTCTTTTTGCTTCTGTATCTCCCGATTGATCAACTCGCACAAGGTCAGTAATATCTGTTAAAAATACATTTCTCGAAAAGCATGCCCTTCAATGGTCTCTGCTCAACTATTGATTTACCTATGTGCTTGTTGATACCTGTTCAAGGATTAGTCTTATCGCATTGACTGAAAACCAACCACTCACCAATAAATTCATTTCTCGGGAAAGTACTTTGGCATCTCATTTGGTCTGTCTCCTCTTGTTTCTGCCTCCACATCATAATGATGTCGACCATCTTGTCCCTTTGGGTTTCTTCTCTCATCTATGAAATTCCATGAAATATCTTGCGAGCTTCAGAAACATCTGATCTCCTGTCCTTTCATATGAACGTAGAAGAGAAAGTTCAATCTCGGGATGTCAAGGATAACCGTGCTTTTGTTCTGGATTTGGACCAAAGGTTGAAGCTAGTAGGTCTACATTTCAGGATTGGTTCCAGTAGTAAATCATTTCCATAACATTCATTATGTGCAAGTGCAGCTTCAATCAACTGACCCGTATTGTATCTGATGTCTCGATTAGTTTCGAATTCGGGGTAATCTTACAATTAATGAAAATCCCTCAATGTATCTCTTTCCAAGCTCCGTGACTGAAAAAGAATATTCAAATACCCATCATCCCATTAAGTCACCCTAATCATATCAACCAACTCCCTAACCACCTTATCAATCTCCTCATTCCCCTTCAATCTCCAAGTTCTCCTTATCCTGCAAAAAATAACAAGCCCCTTCAATCCACTCCGCAACATCAGAATCCCAAAATAAATGATTGGGTACGGACCAAACATCTGGTTCATCGTTATATGACGGGTGCCATTGTAATTCAAATGCATCGTATCTTCCGGTTATTTTCAAGATATGCAATTGATATAAAAGTGTGGTTGTATATAAGACTTCCCGTCTTCGACTAATAAATCCCGATGAGGGAAAGTTGTGCGAAGATATGAAGTTTGAGGGTAGGCTATGGTGTGTTGAGGGGTCTGCGGGGTTTGAGGTTTGAGATTTGAGGGTATGTGCGAGGCAAAGTTTTGAGAGTCAATGCTACATCGATATATGAGGTAGGTAAGTGCTGTAAGGGATATTTCACAATAATCAATTGTGGATAGAATCGTATCAAGATCATCTGGTAGTAGTAATAACCGCTTCAAGTAGGTCTAATCAACCGCCCATCGGAATCTTTGAATCCCCCATATTAATGAGTGGGCGGGAAGAAGGGGGTTGGGGGACCCCACGAATATCCCCCACCGGAATATCAAACCCGGAATTTCTCCCCAGCTTTTGCATACTCACTCGCCCCATGGGGTAAGGACCAACGCATGATGCGTGCGGGGTTCTCGTGGTATCTTGGGTAGGTATACTAGGAATACTCTTTCTCGACCACTCTCCCAAATCCCCATCTCCGAGTGACTCTAAAACATGGGATTCCTTCAAACCTTCCTCCCGGCGAATGATCGCTACGCAGCTCTGTTACTCTATGGGATGGTCTTCTCAACTTGTTTTAATGGTTATGATGCTGGCATCTTGACGGTTATCTTGGCAGATGCACAGTTTACGAAATATTATGCCGTGGATGCTACGAAACAGGGGGTTATTGCTACGATTCCTTGGGCGACTACTGGTATGTTTTGATGTTTTGATGTTTGGTGTTGAACGTTTGGGAGATAAAATAATAGAAAGATATTGATGTGTGGGAATGTAGGTTTTGCTCAATTATGTATTGGGGATCCGTTGGCAAGTTGGGTTGGTAGACTTTGGGCGTTGAGAATTTCTATTAGTGTTATGATTATTGGGGTGTATGTCCCTTTCTTCTCCCGCGCTCCTCTGATTAATTCAATATACGAACCACCACCAGCATAATCCAAATCGTCCCCAATACCTACGGGGTCCTAATCCTCGGGCGCCTTATAATCGGTTTAGGTTTCGGTTGCGTCTACATAGCAACCAACCTCTACGTCGCCGAATGTGCCCCCCCGCAATCTCCGCGGTTCCTTCGTAGGAACCGTCACGCAATTCGGCTTCCAACTAGGAACCTTCATCGCCTTCTGGACCGGCTACGGAATGTCCTTCCACACCCACCCCTTCAACATAGCCTGGCGCGTCTCAAACCTAATCCAAATCCCCATCGGCCTCGCCTTCATCATCCTCTCCCTCCAGTACCCCGAATCCCCTCGCTGGCACTTGGAAAAACATTCCGAAATCCCCGAGCGCTCCTTGGCTACTCTGGCTAGACTTCGATCCGGCACCATTACAGATGATCGTGTGCGGCTCGAATTCCACGAATTGCTCTCTTCGCATGAATACCGTAAACATTTCAAAACAGGTTACACGGCCCTGCTCTCCTCATCGAGAATGCGCAAACGGCTCTCCTACGGCATTTACGCCATGGCTTTACAGCAAGTCGGTGGGATAGCTGCACTTACCATGTACGCAGCCATCATCTACAAATCGCTGGGTTGGGAAGCGGGTCATCAGGCTTTGGCTATCAATGGTATTCAAGCTACGCTGCAACTGGTGCTTGTACTTGTGAATACCTTTACCGTGGATAGATTTGGGAGGAGGGGATTGTTGATTGCGGGGTTTGGGATTCAGAGTGCGGCGCTGTTGGTTTTGAGTAGTTTGACGACGGCTTATCCGGATCATACGAATAGGAGTGCGGCGGTGGTGGAGGTGGCTATGTTGTTTATTGTTGGGTTGACTTAGTGGGTTTATTTTCTCTCTCTCTCTCTCTCCCCTTCTCCTTG
>NGKJ01000064.1:0-12549 GCA_002162495.1 Myriosclerotinia curreyana | reverse complement strand
ATTTTATCAAAAGGTATATAGATTTACTATAAAATTATATAGTATATAAGGTATATTTTGAATATCGGTTATCAGGTTGGTGTACTTATCAAGTTGCTGTCCCACATGTGATTTGAAGAATCATACAGGCCCCTCAAAAATTTTATTTTTCATTGTTGCATTGTTACTAATTGTGGGTGGCCCTACTTCGCTCTCTTTAAAATAAATCTTACACTTTAATAAAAGAATACAACTTTATATCGAAAAACGATTTTATATTGAAATTTTAATAGGGTTTTTATCAAAAATTTATTCTTTTTTTAATAATAACTTTTAAAATATATATCAGATTATAATAAAAATTATATTATTGAATTTGTACAAAAAATCTTTTTAATTTTATATATTAAAACTTATTATAATTATACTATAACTTTTAAAATTTGGGAATAACTTTATTTTTAAAGGATTTTGAGTGAAAAATCAAGTATTTAAGCAAATATTTTGATGAAAACTTATTAAAAATTGATATTTTAAAATAGTAAACAACCAGACGGCAAGCTTGCATTAAGAAACCGCGGCCCCCTGCATCGGGCTAGGCGCGTGCACGGGCCCGCCGCTGCTTTCGCGGGGTATAAAGCCCATGCGACGTCTTCGCTTGCTCTTTTCCCTTCTTTCCTTTCCAACAACAACCCTCTATCTCACGACGCTTAGTGTTCGCTCCTTATACACATTCGGTCCTTCTGTCTAGATCTCCCACTTTTTCCCACTAGGCTCCCCTAATCAACTACGCTGCAGCTGAGAAGACCGCATCTATGAGGTGCAGGGCAGTTTCAACCACAAACCAGAATCCGCGATCGTCCCTACAGCCTCGATACTGCTGAACAGTTGTGGTGCTGATCCCCTCCCCTCAGCCTACCTCGCATAGGCTGAATTACAAGCTCAGCAGCGTCTGAACCCCTCGCAATCTGCCTCGTCGTCACACCATCACCATCCCTCGCAGCAGCGCCTTCGGAGATTGAGGCCTGCGGGCTTGGCCTGCACATATTGTAGCACCACAGCCAGTCGCAGAAATGCCTGACGACGACGTGGTCTGGCTCCTGCCTCGCTCCGCCTCAGATGGATGACGCGGCGGCAGCTTCACAGTGAGTTTCCCTTGCTGGGGCGAATTTCGCGTTCGTCTTGATTACGCAGATATGAGCTGATTTCAGGCGGCAGGATCATACGATACTCCTTTCTGGCCTTGAATCGGATCTGCCGATTTGATTGCGACAGCTGCACGCTTGAAAGCTGAGATGCCGGACGATAGAAGGATTTGGAATACACAAGTCTGCCTGAAGCTTGCAGGCGGGCGACGGATAAAGCGGTTTCCGAGATCCTGCGACCCTCTCTTGCTGCGATTGTCATTTCCTTCCCCCTCGGGTTTTCGCGGTGTCGCTGACGATCGAGAGATGGTATTGAGATCGGTCGATCGTGGTGCACAGCGCAGTGGAGGGTGGCAGTTGCAAATAGGCGTCTTCCGGCTCGAGCGTAGGATCGACAGTGTCAAGGCCTTGCAGTTGCAGTGACTACCTTCCTATCGGTCGAAGTGTAGTAGACGAGCACGAACACGAACTGGCTCCCTTTGCACTCAATACAGGTTCGTTTGATGAGGGGGTTACACTGCTATCTGGGACAATCACTCCACCTACCACGCTGCCACCTACGACTATGACAACAATGGTCTCCGCCCCGGTCAACGCTGCGTCGGCATCGGTGAGCGCCCATACTTTGACCCCGCTTCCAAGTTGAAGCGTGAGGCAGAGGGTGAGGAGTACATGGAGCCCGGTGAGGGTTTCACTGTCTTCTAGACATGTCATCCCCTTGTGGTTTTTGAGTCTAGGTTTCGAAAATTGGTGGGCTGATTTAAGGCGTTGCTTTGGGGATTCGGGGCATTTGCTGCTTTTCATTATGCGATGACAGAGGATGATGATGGATGATACCTCCTTGTAGTCTGCGATTTACCTGTTGCTTCGGTGAATGGTATTTTCTGCGACTTGGCATGGTTATGGCTACGTACATGCCTATGAAATGCCGCGGTTTGCTTAGGAATCTATGAATATTTTATGACCACTGATACCATCAAATGTGGTACATCTGCTTCTCTCCAGCGTTACGCTATTGATCGAATCGTGTTTCATTGCTTCTTCTAACTATGCTTTCAGCTATCCCCACACTATTCACCTGGCTCTCCATAGGTCTGTGAAATTCTGATGTCATGCCAGAAAGAACAAGTCCGGATTGGATGATTGAGAACCGCGGCCAAAGTCGGTGATTAATCCAGGCCCTCAACGCGCTTCTCCCCATCAAACCTCACCGCCTGTTGGAAATAATAACCCCTCTGATTCGTAACAACCCGCTTCCCACTCCCCTCTTCAACAAAATCGCAATTAAAATGCGTGTGTCCAAAAGCCCATACTACCACATTCCCGCTAGTCCAGCAGAGCTCACCAGATAAATCGCTAGCAAAGCCCGACGAGATCCTGCTTTGGGAATGTACAGGGTCGACAACTGCGGGAGAAATACTAGGGCTATGATGAGTGAGAATAATGACTCGGCGCTCTGGCTCATTATCCATGATCGACGTAACTTCCGAGTTCAGCCACTGCAAGTTCTCCGAGTCAGTATTGCTTCATTAGAAAATATCTAGGGAGTTCGCGAGCTCTAGTACTTATTTTGAATATCTCGGGAGTTTTGAGACAAAACAAAAAAAGATCTTCAAACTTGCGAAGCAAGCCAACATGGAAATTCAATGCTCTGGGAATCTGCTTACGGCCAAGTCCGCGGCAAAAGCTTCGTTGTGCTGCTCCACGGTCCAATCTTGAATATGGTGAAAATCATTTAGACCGAAGCTGACGTCGTTCATCTGAGATGGTAGAATTTTGGAAAACAGCGTACAGCCCAAGATGGTGAGTTTAGGGGAAAGGTTGAATCGAGTCTGATCTAGAAAGACGAATGATGCGAGGTTTTGGGAAGCTTTCTTTTCCCTAACTTCTTGCTCGAATTTTCGAATTTTTTGCTTGGTGTTTGTCCAGTCACTATGGTACGGCTCGTGATTGCCGAGGAGAAGGAAGACAATCTTGTAGTTGGACAAAAGTTGCTCGAGGAAAATAAAGTACTCTTCGTCCTTTACACATCCGATGTCGCCGAGGAGAGCCAGGTATGGTGATGTTGGGATGATTTCGAAGACATCGTAGCTTTTGGGGGTTTCGAGATGAAGATCTGAAAGAATCTGGATTGTAGACATGTTGGTGCACTTTTGGAAAAGGTGAGGAATGTGTGCCTTTAAGTAAGTATGTGCTTGCCGCCCGAGCTATCCCATATACGGCTTAGCCTAAATCGAGGACTCTCCTGCCTTATTATTGTGTGTAAGAGGCACGAGAAGATATAAACGGTTCGCGAAGTGCAAATTATTCAGACTACAACTTCTGATTGGAAACAAGCTCAAAACTAAACGTTACAATAAGACACATTCTCCGTGGCATCGCGACGTCGTTTCTGGTTATCTGCTCGCAGTCCGCAGGAGCTGATCTTGAAGACTATGAGATCCACTGCAGAAATATATGGAACCGTTCCATTCGCAATAGTGCTGATGACTCGAGCAGCCTGTGGGAGATATGGGGACTTCAGTTCCGCACATTAGCCTCGGCAATCAGACAAAAGGGAAAAGATGAAAGTCATTTACCTGCCAATCTGCACAAATGTCGATTTGAATAAGCTTCCCACTTGGCAGTTTGTAGTAGAAGAACTGAGCTCGCTGCTCGAAAGTGTTGGGATACAGACTTAAAAGCCTGTTCTTCACGCCCGCCGGAGCGTTCTGTAAATTGACAACCAAATCCACATCCTTTATTGAGAGTAAGTGACCAGAAAACACAACCTCATGGGTGGGAATCAAAATTTGAACAGATACATACATCAGTAGTGCGGCCTTCGGGCACATACTTCCACAGGGCAAGTCCTCCAAACACCGCTACACGAGCACTTGCGAACTCTGGCACGCTCTTCAAGATTTGGATGACATCCGAAGCGGCGCTCTCAAGCTCATTACGAGAGTAAGACATGGAGAATTTTGAATAAATTTTGAATTTGAAAACAATATAAAAAGATTGATTGGTTTGTGACGAGTACTGCCATTGTAACACGAATGAGTAGCTCTCTTATATATCGGCTTCATGTAACGCACGCGCGATATTCCAGATGCCCTTGAGCGTGCTGCTTCTATACGCGCG
Source organism: Myriosclerotinia curreyana (assembly GCA_002162495.1). Classification (NCBI taxonomy): domain Eukaryota; kingdom Fungi; phylum Ascomycota; class Leotiomycetes; order Helotiales; family Sclerotiniaceae; genus Myriosclerotinia; species Myriosclerotinia curreyana. The sequence continues at coordinate 8,302 of NGKJ01000064.1, read as the reverse complement.
CGACAACTGGGTCACCTCACTAGTAGGAATTAGAAACTATCCACATCACCTGCGCGGCAAACCTCACCTGACGGTTGTATTGAAGGCCGCAGTTTAGGATGCTGATAGAGCGCTTTACTGTGAACCTGTAAGCCCGTACCATGAAGGCCAAGCATGAGAATCGTGTAGTTGCCGTCCTTGAAGCCCAAAGTTAATGGCCAGTTAAAGATAGATGAATTCATCCCAAGAAAAGGATTGTCAAATGCAGGGCAGAGCGACGACTTCGACAATCGGTGCTTGTTGGCCAATTTGTTGGACCTGAAGTCTGAGGAATTCATCGACCAGAAAGCGCAAGTGTTTTGTATCCATCTGCGGAGCCCCTACATAGACGCTGGGGTCTAGAGGATTCATACCAGGTTTTGGACCTTGAACGCGGAGATTCGAGCAATTCAGATCAATACCGGTACCCAGGAAGCGCCGGAAGTCGGCCAGGTCTTGAGACCGAGCGATCAGGATGATAACTCTACGAAGAGCTAGAAATACTGGAAGGCGCTTGCAAGTTTCAATAAACTCCCGATATGTGGACCAGACGATGGTAACGTCCTGAACATGAGCAGAAATAGGGTTCAAGGCAGCGATACAAGTGCGACTAAAGTGACCGTGGCCGAGGTAGAAAATCGTCTTTGAGAAGTCAATCCAGGTCGCAAAGAGGGGCGAAGGATCCAGGCCAGCGGCAAATTCAACTCTGTAACGAGCTTTGCTCATCAGTCGCCAAGCTTCTTTGCAAGTTTGAGCGACGGACGAATGATCTGGGGATACGATGGGCCGCCCACCGGCTTGGCAAAGCCCCATGTTATCCGTGTGTGATAGGAACCCCACTACAACGGGGTCTGAGAAGGCAATGCTCCATATCTTGAAACGTAGTTCGGTTGGAAGGGACAAAAATAGAGGGAAGGAATCGTTGACCGCCATATTCGGTACAGTAGTTTGGTACTGTCTATTCGGGGACCGCCTTAGCTTCCTCTGCAAGTTGCTCCAAATCGAGTTACCTGTTGCAATCCTTTGGATGTTATATCAGAAGTTTGGATTCCAGGTTGAGGGGAAGGGTTGTCGCTAAGCGCGCGGCATTAGATGAAGGGGGCGTTTAGTACGTTGACCGAGGGCATCATGGAATGCAACATCGACCCAGCAACAGGAAGCAAATGCTCTCTAGAAATAGGTACTGTTGTCCCCCGCCAGCTTTGCGACATCTTCTGTCCACTGTTCTGTTAGACACGCCTGTCAAGTAGATTTCTGATGTCCGTCATACCTTCGAAAATTCGGGATCGTGTTGAAGTGGAACATGCAGTACCACGAGAGTCACCCGCTCTTGACACAACAGTCATCGACGAGAACCTCGTCGCCTCCATTTCTCAGCTCCTGACTAGCAATAGCATCCCCTGCATTTTATGGGGAAATTATCTTCTTACTGTATATGGAGTTCCGTCAATTGTTAATGTGAGTTCTTGACTTACTCTATCCAGACCACGGTGTTGACTTGATTTAGTCCATCGATTTTATGGTTCCCGATGAAAAGGTTGCGGCATCAGTATCAGCGCTTCTAAATACTGGGTTAATGACTTGTGGTGAGCCAAAGACATGCACTGTCGTGGCTGAATCACGGTCATCGCCTCCTCCCACAGCTCATTTCCACATCGACTCGGAGCTTACAATATGCATATACAAGAAATCGTCGGCATTTTGGTTTCTCCCAAGCTTAGAACTATCTTGTACATCGAAATTTCAGCCGGCAGATATCATTTTGGCTTCTGATTCCCGTCTTCCAACCCCACGACCGGGCAGGGGACATGGCCGTTTTAAAGCAGGCACCTTCCCTGTATGCATTCCGAGTGCACACCGCCTTCTAGAAGCATACCTTCGACTTATTGCAAAAACACGAGAACCCGATTATGAGTGTTTCTGGATGTCTATGGAGATCTACATTGAGGAATATGTGGACAAAGATGGATATTTGGATGAAGCTGCTTTAGATAGTCGGTGCAGAATGTTCTATTCAGCCTTCAAGGCCTGCGAGAAACCAATCAGTGAGATTCTTGCAGAAATTAAGGCTAGTCCTTTATCTGTAGAATGATATCTCAGAATAGCAACAAGTTCTCCATGGTCATTAGCATCGCAGTGCCGGCAAAAGTCGCAGCATCTTTCGAAACAATCACGTTACTGGCGTTGTGAGTCTTCGTTTCACATACCCATGGCGAGGAGATAGTCGTTTCAAAGGGTTTCTACATTGCATTACTTCACAGTTTTCAAGTGACGCAAAGAAATGCGCTAGCAAAAAAAGCTCTAATTCATTAACTCATCTCATGTCTTCTCCTTTCCGTTCCAAAACACACCAGAAACACCTCTTTAAATTGGTATCTGCAATAATTATAAAGAGAATACAGAATTAGAATCGAAGAAAGTGTCACGCAAACTCCTCCCTATCCGTCTCATCTAACCGTCTACCTATCTCAAAGGCTAGATTTGCAAAACCACTGCAACCAAAGCAGCAGCGACGCCCACAAACCCAAGACCCTTGTTGTTTGAAGCAGCGCCAGTGAACTGCACTGGACCTGTAGGCACAGGGCCAACTGTGGTGCCGGTCAGTATAGTCACCTTTGCTGTCCCCGTTGGCACAGTCTGGAAAGCGGAGGTGACGGTCGCGGCACCGTAAGTCGTGCATGCCTTCTCAGTCATCGAGGCGTAGATTGTGTATTGAACGGCGCCTTGCTGGGAGAATGCTAGTGTGGTGGCCCATGGGCAGGTCGCTGTCAGGGTTATGCCAGAGCAGGTTGAGCAGGCGTAGATGGTGGCTGGGGATGGCTTGGCTGTGCAGACCGGGCAGTATGTCTAGAGAAAGTATTAGTGAGGAGAGATAAATGGATAAAAGCAGGACGCATTGTGGTGGCAGTGATAAAGCCTATGGATTTAGTCGGGATGCCTTGGCTGCTCATAGCGCAGACGTAGCAAGGCATGGTTGGGACTGGGGTGTTATAGATTGGCTTCTGGTAGGTTGAGCAAACGCGTGTTGTTGTGTAGGTGACTTGGAAACGTTAATATCTGCACTTCCGGAGTTCATATTGAGAAGTGTTGACTTATTGGTTGATCCAGGAGCATCGGTGCTGCAGCTTTCAACGACTGTGACGGAAACAATAGCCCTCGTATCAGCGGTAACCCGCCGCGGGAGGTAGTGCTTGATGAAGGTATCGATCTTAGCGTGTTGCAGCATCATATTCTGGACCGCATCGCTCACGTCACCTGCTCATCTACAGTTAGCAGGCCTTTCCAGCGGGGAGAAGATGCTAAAAGCTATAAGAGACGAACCGCTCTGGTTAAATGCATTGCCCGCACCATATCGGAGACTATACGGGCGAGTGATCTTGGGGAACCCCGTGAGCACACCAAGCTCTTCATCCACGGCAAGAGTGTAGAGTATAGCAACTACTGGTCCGGCGAGATCTCCTATCCGTATAGCGTATTGACGGACTTGCAGAAGACCGGGATATTAGCCATTCCTGGCTTCAGATGCAAGGGCAACTGCTTATAGCTAGGCCGAATATCCAATCCGCTGATTTTCTCGGCAGATATGAGATTCGGGGCTAGAAACGCTTTATCGGTAAGATGAAGGCCGAGCAGGTAATATGCGGACTGAGGACTAGGGACGGGTCGAAGATAATCACAGGGAGTGGGAAAATATTCCTAGTTTCTCTGTGTGCCAATATATCGCGGAGTAAAGCCGAAGAAGTAGAGGAAGGTAGGGAAAAGAATACAATTGACTTACGCACCTTTCATGCCGAGATATTGTTTCGTGAATTCAAGTTGGTTTGGAGGACGCCTGCCAGATCCTCGATATATATTGCTGTCTTCTCGCGTTTCTCCGTCGTTAGGCGATATTTCTTTGCCAGTTTCCTTAAGACCTAACGAATATTTAATTAATTTCTGCTCTATAATAATTCGGACAGGGTTCAGTAGGCTGACTAGCAATACTACTTACCTCATGCATATAGCGGTTTGTCTGGCTCTGGATTTTCTCACCTATCACCCGCTCACGGACAAGCCGGAAGACTTTCCAATATGTCCTGAGGGTGCTGGCCGACTTAATGCCTACGAGGCGCCTCCCACCCTTACCTCGACGCTAATTCAATATCCATTCTAAGTGGGCTTTTAGAGAGCGGCGAGAGTAGCCTGCATCATTTGGGCAGGATCCTTTCGTATATATTTGTAGCACCTTCAAAGAGAGTCAGTTAGTAAAAGTTCGAGAGACGGCAGATGCAAGATATATACTAATAGAATTGCGCCTCGATCCTGTCGAGGAGGAGGATACTACTATCGCTATAATCCTCACCTTCATCCTCGGATTCGTCGGAATCATTCTCTTGATCAAGGTAATATTCTAGTGGATAGGCATTATCATCTCCTCCAATCCACGCCAAGTCTGCCTCATCGCATCCGCCGATGTCAGTATCCACCAGATCGGTATCGGTATCAATACCCGTCGGCTCAGTATCGGCGTCGGTCTCCTCTAGCTCATCTTCTGCATCGAAGCAGCTCCCAATATCTGACCCATCGCTTTCATCGTCGGAGGAAAGCTTGGTATTCGTTGGCGACGCCGCATATCGACTTGATCTGCTAAAGGAGGCGGCAACAATGACGATGGCGGTGCAGGTCATTCAGAAGAGGAAGTAGAAGATATTGGGAAGGGCCAACCGCCTAAGGAACTGTATCAAGGAGGTAGGGAGAGAGGAGGGGAGGGGAAAGGTGGTTGAGTTGAGAGGTGTGGAGGAAAGAAGATAGAGAAGGGAGGATAAACAAATAAATATAAGGACTGATATCCTGAATCACGAGGTGATAGAGGGCAGCCCCCAATAAGTATTTTCAGGAAGTGAGAATCAGAGAAGCTGTTCTTGACCCTACTTGCTCTTGGCATTCCTGCAATCGACTTAGGTCCCCAAGGCTGAGCCGCCTTGACCGCCAGGTACGCGAGTGTTAAAGCAGCGTGAGATTTTGGCAACTCGGCTGCAAAAAGCAGCGACTAAACCGGCCGAAAACAGCAGCTAGTTTGCCGTTTGCTCGTTAAATAGAGTATAGAATTAGCAATTTTATGATTTAAGATTTTAAAATTTGTAGTATTATTAATTAAACTATAAAGATTCATTATTTTAAAAAAAAAATTGAAAATTTCTATTATAGCTTTCAAAATCTAGGAATAGCTTCATTTTTTCGAAATCTTGATATAAAATCGTTTTCTAATGTAAAGTTGTGTTCCTTTATTAAAGCGTGAGTTTCAATTCAAAAAAAGCGAAAATGGGGCCACCTACAATTAATATCTATAGATTCTTTTAATAACTTTATTAATACTTGTTGGAATTCACCGGGTAAAGTGAAGGTCAACAAATAGTACTAATATTCTTCTTATTTATTATTTAAAGAATACTAGTTATTTAAATAGAGAGAATTATATAAAGTTTATAACCAAAGGGCTAGGGCTTAATATAGCCTATTTATTTTATACTAATACAAAAACATAATTAATCTTAATATTAGTAACTATTTAAAAATAATCAAAAATCATATTTTTATAGCTTTATTTATAATTCCTTATTCCTTTTTTCTCTTCTTTCTTAATTCTTTTCCTCCTTTTATCTCTTTAACTTTTATTAATCTATTCTATAACCTTTATCTTAATAAAATTATTATTAACTAAATCCTTTAATATTTGATAAATTTTGGATTTAATTATTATGTTAGTAGAATTAGATTTTTTATTAATCTATTTGATCTTTATAATCTTATATTTTTTATATAATTACCAAAAAACTATAATATTGATTATAAGTCTTTTCTTATAAATAATATTAAGTTTTGTAAAACAATTATAGAATAACTTTGAATCAATATATATAACCAATGGGATATTAAATTCCAGAAAAATATTGTTTATAGTATCTTTAATAAAAGTATTAATATCAAATCTTAAAATTATTTTATAAAATTCCAATATTAAAATACTTTTTATAATTTTTTTATATTTAATTAATAATCAATAAATAATATTAGTATTATTGTATTTATTCATTAATATTATAATATATTTAATTTAAAAAAATAAATTTCAATTATTAGCAAAAAAAGTGTTTATAAATACAATTAATTTAAATAACTTTGCATTAAATAATATAAATTTGATTTTTTTGGTAGAATTATTTATTTACTATTAAATATATTTATTAAAGAATTTAGCATCTTTTTTTTTTAGATTAATAATTTGGATAATTAAAAAAAAATCAAAAAATATTTCTAATTAGTATATTATTGTTATATATGCTTTTTTAGTATACTGGGTAATATATTAATCTTTTAGTATAACTATACATTATAATTTTCTCTTAATTCCTGGTATATCTAATAGTTTTGTTTTAACAAGTTTTATATTATAATATTGATTTTTTTGATTAAAATAGATTATTTTATTCTTCATAGTAATTATTTTTTTATTAAACTAAAAAGGGTTTTTTAGGATTAAAACTTTTTGGTTTTTAGTAAAAAAATTTGTTTTTTCAAGCTTTTTTTGCTTTTTATTTACAAATTCCTTATTTATAATAATTAATATATTATTAATTTATAAATCAATTATTCTGAATACATTATTATCCTTTGTAGTATATAATAGATAGGGGTTGTATATAAATTGTATTATTTTAAAGGCTTTAATGTAATGACCATAATAAGTTTTAAACTAATAATTTCCTATTTCTAATATATTATATAATAGCTGAATTATATACAAAATATAATTATTTAAAATATTTATTTCTGCCAAAGTATAAATATAGAATAATTTGATTAAATTAAACTTTGATTAAATATAAATTTGTTTAATATTTTTAATAAGTATATTAATATTTTGTTTTTAAGCTTTTATAATAATTATTAAAGTTAGTATAATTTATTAATTAATTTGTTGAATAATAGATAATTGAATAAAAACTGTATTTTTGTTTTTATTCTTAAATACCTATATTATTAATCTTGATTTGAGAAAGGCCTTTTTAGTACCTTTGTTTTTGATTTCGTTAATAAATCAAAAATTAAAGATTCTGGTATTAAATGATATATTATTTTCTTTAATAATCTTAAATATATTATTTTTTATCAAGTTATTTATTTCCTTATGTTTCAAATCTGTATAAATTAATAAAATAATAATATGGGTTTATAGTGTTAATACAAATACTTCATCTCTATCCTATACTTTAAGGGTAAAATTAAATATATATTCCTTTTAAAAATAAATTGTAATATTAAATGTATTAAAATAAATATTAGAAATATTATTTTAAAAAAGATATCTAAATTTATTTATCTTAAACTTTAATTTAAGTATTAATGATTTCTCTTCTTTTAATAGAATTTCTTTTTCTTTGCCCTTTAATTAGCTTTTTTTATAATCTTCTAATTAATCTTTTTATAAGTTTTCTTTTTAAATTTTATTTTTTATAAAATATAATTTAATCAAAATTAAATAAAAATTGATTAAATTATTTAATAGTTATATTATATAAATTTTATTATTTATATTTAATAATAAATATAAATTAATTTATTTCTTATTATGATTAATACTTTTTCGCCATACCTATATATCAGAGTTTAATAGTAAATTATAAACGTGGATAGTATTCAGACTGTTTTATTAATTTAAAATATTAAATACTTATCTTTATATTTGAATCTTTTTAATCTTATTTATAATCTTTTTAATAACTATAGATTGTTACTTAATTATTATTGCTAATAGATTATTCTTATTTATATAAAGGTAAATCCTAAAAACTAATAAAATTAGTATTAGGTCATCAAGGTTAACTGAATTATTTATAGTTTTTATGGTTATTTATAACTTTATTTCTTTTATTAAGCCTAAACCTTTTATTTTTTTATTAATAATATTATAGGCGTATTATAAAGGTTAATGGTATTTTTTTACTATGCTAATTGATTAGTATACCTTTATTAACATAACCTTTATTCTAATTATTATTAAATCAGTAAATTAAATGAATTCTTTATTAATGAAATTCTTTTCTTTATTGTAGATAATATAATCTAGGGATTCTATATAAATATCGATTTAATATATCTTTAACTTCTTTTAAATATATTTTATTAAGATATTCTTAAACTATTAAACTATTTAGAATTAAATACTTTTATTGATAATATAAAGAATTAGTTTATTTTTAATATATATTATATTAATAATAATAGAATAATTAAATTCAATATT
>NGKJ01000063.1:166286-189143 GCA_002162495.1 Myriosclerotinia curreyana | reverse complement strand
CGCCGCCGTATCCGCCGTATTTGGAGCTGGTGTTTTGGAGAGGGGTGTCGCATTCGAGGATTGCGATGCGGAGGGGTGGTTGGGGCATTATGGTTGTGGTAAGGGGTGCTGGATGTTGAGTTATGGTTAAGAGTAAGGTTGATTGAGATGGTAGTGAGTGAGTGAGTGAGTGAGAGAGAGAGTGGAAGAGTGGAAGAGTGGAAGAGTGGAAGAGTGGAAGAGTGGAAGAGTGGAAGAGTGAGTGAGAGAGGTCTTCAATATGTATGAATGATTTAAAAGATTGTTAATACTTATTAGTAAACGGATTTGATAGTTTGATATGATATGAACTCCGATGATGCTCCGTGATAATCATCTCGGAATCTCTTATCGATAACGGCTAAGATCCGTCCCGAATATTAACCGATAACCGATAACCGATAACCGATAACCGATAACCGATAAACTCAGGAGAGGCAGAGCGCTCTGGACGCATCACAACGCTTCTGCAATGAATCCATGTTTGCAGAAAAGCCAGCTGGTGTTGCATTTGCATTTGTCTTTCAAGCGCCCCTCCCCCCCCTTTCGATGTTTATATTATTGATAATTAACCGGTCTGTAACTCTGGTCTGTACTCTGGAGCCGGTTGTATCAAAATGAAAAAATAAAACTTTTAATAAAAATACCACGTGAAATATCAATAACTACTACCTACTTTATACGAGTACGAGCGTGTAAGAAATGTCACGGTTACGTTACGTTACACTCATCGCATCACACACGACTCGTTCAACCATCACGAAGTTCTTCATCCGTTGTGTGCAATGTATGTTATGTTATATTATGTTCTTCTTTCTTCTAGGTGCATATGTTTGAAAGCGGGACTGACTCACTTATTAGATCCAAGTCACTCGCTCGCTCAATCCTGCTTACTATTTCTATCGATATTGCGTTATATGAAGGGTGGACTTGTTGGTCACAAGCTATATACGCCGTATTTCCCCTCCCCTCTAACCACTGGAGGAAAGTGGAGGAGTCTTTAATCAGCCAGCAATTACTGTACCTTCTTGTAGGTCGTGGAGTTTGCTGGGGAAAACAAATCATTGATCAATTGGCGGTGACTCCGAGGTCTGATTTTGAGGGCTTATATATAGATATATATCTACTCGATTATATATATCTATATGGTTGTTATTTTTTGATTGCTTGATTTGATTATTTTGTATCGGCCGATTTTCATTCAACATCATGCCGGAAAGTAATCATCAAGTTGGCAATCAGAAAGCCACAAACAATATCGCAACAGAGAATACACCACTTCTATTTCCTCGCAGGAATGATACACCAACAATTGAAGAAGTATTGGTAGATGAAGATGGAGATTCAACAGGAACAGATATTGATCCTAATGAATTCGACCTCATGCTGTCGAGAACAACATCATTTACAGCCATAGGAATTGAAACCAATCCTCAAGAATCGTCCATGCTTCGGAGTTCTCGAATTCATCATCATAGCAAGAGAGGATCTAGAAACTCTAGTCGTGTGAGCAATAGAAGGAAATCCATCTCCGGTTCCATCAGGAGTATTCGAGAAACCATCGAAGACGATATAGAACCCAAATCCCCCTTCTTAGGCGGTGTTGGCGTGAAGAGATTTTGGCTCATATTCGGAGGTGTTCTTTTGACATATACATTATCTTCTTTTGATTCTACCATCATGGTTTCGAGTCATCCGGTTATAACTTCATATTTCCATTCTTCTAATAGTGCATCATGGTTATCCACGGCATTTCTCCTCACATCCACAAGTTTTCAACCCGTTTTCGGACGTTTGTCAGATGCGATGGGTAGAAAACCTCCCTATCTATTTTCAATGATTTTGTTTTTATTATCAACTGTTTGGTGTGCTCTTGCTCAAAGCATGACGAGTTTTATTGTTGCTAGAGCAGTTTGTGGATTGGGTGCTGGAGGTGTCATGTCTATGGGGTCAATTATTACATCTGATTTGATCCCAATCGAAATTCGAGGCGCTTATCAATCGTATTTGAATATCGTCTTTGGAATTGGAGCGGCTTCAGGTGCGGCGTTGGGTGGTGCTATTGCGGATCATCTTGGGTGGAGATGGGAATTTGGTGTTCAGGTTCCTGGGCTGATTATTTGTTTCGTTGTCTCATGTTTTGTTATCCCGAATGATTTGGGCTTGAATAGGGGGAAGAAAACACTGAAGGAGGCTTTGAGTGTTTTTGATTATACGGGGTCTTTGTTACTTATGGCTACTGTTACATTTTTTATCCTCGCAATTGTAAGTCTCCCCCAAGAAACCCTCTGATTTCACTGTAAAACATGAGTCTAACAACCTCCAGAATCTCGGTGGCAACATCTACCCTTGGACGCACCCCCTCATTCTCACCTGCATAATTCTTGCCGCCATTGGCTTCCCGCTCTTCATCCTAACCGAATACCACGCCTCCCAACCTGTCATGCCCCTCGCTCTCATAATCAACAACCCACGCTCCTCCCTGATCATAGGCAATGCCCTCGGCGCCCTCGTAATCAACACAGTCCTCTTCAACATCCCCCTCTACTTCCAAGCCGTCCTCCTCGAATCCCCTACCGCATCCGGTCTCCGCTTAATCGTCCCCTCCATAGCCGCTAGCGCTTTCGGAACCCTAACCGGTTTCCTAATAACCTGGACCCGCAACCTCAAAATGCCTCTCGTTTTAGGGACCTTGCTTTACGTGATCGGAGCCATCGGTTTAGTGGCCATGAAACGTGGATTACCAAACTGGGCATACGTACTCTTGCTAATCCCAACCAGTATAGGACAGGGATTTCAAATGCCGGGAAGTTTTATGAGCGTGTTGGCTGTGAGTGAACAGGGGGAACAGGCGGTGGTTACGACGACACTGATTTTGTGGAGGAATATGGGGCAGGTTTTGGGGGTTGCGGTTAGTTCGTTGATTGTACAGAATTCTCTGGTGGGGTATTTGAATAAGAATGTAGTGGGCCCGGATAAGGAGAAGGTAAGAGTGCTTTTCATTCATTTCTCAGCTTTTCATCCCCTTTTTCCTCCCAAATCACGAGTTCAAACGAATAAAATATCTAATAAACAACAAAATAGGTCATAGAAGCCGTCCGCTCCTCAGTCCAAGCAGTAGCAGGATTAGAAAAACATTATAGAGATCAGGTGATAGATTCATATGCGGAAGCGCTGAGGGCGGCGTATGTTTTTGCTTTGGTAGTTAGTGTGGTTGCTTTTGCGTTGACGGTTGGCATTAGATTGCCGAGATTGGGGTTTAGAAAATGAGGGGTGTGAATGAGGGGAGGAGTGGAGGTGGAGGTGAAAGTGGAGGTGGGGGACAGGTAGAAAGAGAGAGATAGGAAGAAAATCGTTTAATCGGTGGGTGCAGACCACTGCGAAGAGGTGGTGTGGATAAAATTGCATTGTGGACTGGGTTGATGATGGCTTCAATTCAGATTGTTTGAAGGAATAGGATGAGATGGGATGGGTTGGGTTGGGGAGGAAAGGAAAAGTTTGGTTTCCGTTGAGTTGGGTTAGGTCTTTAAGCATTTGAGCAAAGTATGAATGAATAAAAAAAATGAAAAAATAATATATGAAAAAATTCAAACAAACATCACAAATGGAGAATCGAATAACGCAGCCTTTGATAATAAAAATCATTGTTTTGATATGATACAGTAGCTCTACGTTGTCTAGTTTCAGGTCCGCTAGTAGGACTAGTAGGATTAGTAGGATTCATTAGTAAAGGGGTATCGCTTAACTTTAACATGAGCGGTTAGATATCAGTGGTAATCGGAAGTATCGTTTCTTGATTGAGATGCTGATTTATTTATTTATTTACTCATTGGGTTGATGGTATATCAGGTATTTGGATTTGAGAGGGATATGAGAGGTATAGAGAGGTACTGACTAGGCGGGAGAATTGGTATTGATGTTGTAATGCCTATGTATGTAAGGTTAATAAACCAGAAAAGATTTGGAGGGAAAGCGTGTATGTGGATTGGAAGCGAGTATTGGGATACTCCTTGTGGAGGGGTAAAAGTGAATATGAGGATTTTAGGGTTTGGTTGGTTAGTGTGAGAGCGTGGTTTTGAGATGATGGGATGAGTAGGTGTGGGTTTGGGATGGTATCTAAGAAATTTTGTTTGAGAAAGTGAGAGTGGGAATGAAAATGGAGGGGGAGGGGTGAAGCGAGATGTGGTTTTGAAGGGTAATAAGAGGGGATTAAAAATTTCTAGTGTGGGAAAAGTGCATGTTTTAAGTGTTCTTAGTTTAGCTTAGTCTATAATCATGTAACACCTGGTTCAATGAATATATGCTTAATAGAATCCTAAACTTAGTACAACAATCAATCGTTTTACTGTATATTTAACTTACCCCCAAACCCCTTGTATTATATCTATTGCTAGTTCTTATATGTTTCTATTAAGTTCTCCTTTTACAATGCCCCTTTCAACATGCTATCGAGATGCACGTATCTCGCTCTGACTTTCTCACACTAGCTTGCAGGGTGATATGAATGAGATGAGATGAGTTGGTATCAAATACTAGTGGGCAGTTAGAGTGTGGATATTGAGTAGTGTTCGTCTGAGGAATTGGTATTGGTCACAGTGTTGTGTGTATGCAAGAATATTTTTGAGGGATGTGAAGGGAGAATTTGAGGGGGTGAATTGTGAATTGGAAAATAGTCTTTGAGATGAGATGATAAGATAGAATGAATAGCTTTAGAATGAATAGCTTTGGGATGTTTAGTTGGGATGTGATATCTAGTATTCATTGCCACATCCGAAGAATATTATAGATGTGCAACAAAACGTTTAAGGATGTGGAGCTAGTATGTGGATGGTGAATAGGGAAATGACAATAGTGAATTGAAATTTTCTTTTTTAGATGATATTGCGGAATGAGAAGCCTCTTAATGTTCCACTTTGATGTAGATGTTACGCCTTCTGCACATACCCATATAGAGAGTTGGAAAATAGATATGCAACACATTTTTGGTAGGGGGTTTGCAACGAGTATGTGAAGGGATCGAGGGGTTTCAATTTATGAGGACGAGTAGTGGATAGAATTTCGGCTGTGGAATCCAGAGCAGTTTCAGAGGCATGCGATATAGAAGGGTTACATATCGTCTTGAGGTCAATAAGTTGCATTGAGGTTCTCGCTTGGGCTTCATATATTGGTTTCATACGCATCAATCAAACTGTACACCCTTCTTCAACAAAACGTATCGAAAACCACCCCCCTCCTCAACTTTCTCGCCGCCGGAATAAAGACCCCAGCCATCTCAACAAGCACCACCCATCGCAATCACCCCCTTAGGCTTCTCCCTCAAAACCTTGTCTTCCTCAAAATCCTTCCTCACGCTCTCCGCAACCTCATCATCAGTAAGAATATTCCAACCGGCTATCGCCATCGCTTTGGCAGTTACAATAGTAATATCATGAGCTTCTTTGGTAGCGGCTGCTTGCGTGAATTGGGGTGTGTGGTTGAAAGCCGTGTCAGAGATTCCATACCAGCCGTGAAAACCGGGACATTCGTATGTGACGTTACCTAGGGGAAGAAAATGGTTAGAGGATGGTATGTGATGAGATTTAAGGGAATTCTGAGGCTTACCCATATCTGTTGAACCAGGTGCGTTGTCGATGTGTTTAAAGTCACACGTAACGGGATGTTGAAGATGGGACATGGCTGCTGCATATTGACTGCAGATTGTCTTGTTGGGTCGTGTGTCGGCGTATGTATTTATTCTGGCAACCTTAGTATGTCAAGTCTTCAACATGGAAAAAGAGGTCTTACTCTTCAAACTCGACGGTACAGCCTGTTGCGATAGCAGCTCCCTCGAAACATTTGATAGCTCTGGCTTTGAGTTCATCAGCTTCTTTGAGAGTAGCACTTCTGATATAATAAACTAATCCTGCACTGGCTGTGATAATGTTTGGTCTTGTCCCACCGGATTCAATCACTCCCTTTTCAAAAGTTTAGTAATATGTGGCTTCAAATTTGTCCCATGTACTTACATTGATTCTTTCATATGGTTTGATTTGTTGTCTCAAAACACTGATAGCATTGTAAGCGAGAACAACAGCATCAAGCGCATTGATACCCTCCCAAGGTGCCATAGCAGCATGGGAAGGCTTTCCCTTATAGTGAATCTTGAACTTGTGATTTGCCAACGTGGTACTATATGCCGAACCCACTTGGCCATGATAGGGATCCCTAATACACGGATGAACCATCAAGCAAGCATCGACATTTTTGTAGGCACCTGCATCGATGAGCTTCAGCTTTCCTCCGCCTCCTTCCTCGGCTGGTGTCCCTAAGAGTCGAACTCGACCGGGAACATTCTTTTGTTTTAATGCAGAAGCAAGACCCAGGAACGAAGCAATTGAGGCCGTAGCAATTAAATTGTGACCGCAAGCGTGGCCAATGTCGGGCAGAGCATCATATTCCGCATTGTAAACCACAAGGCGGCCTCCGCTACCATACTCGGCCGAGAAGGCAGTAGGAACATCATAAGCTCCAGTTGTGACAGAAAAGCCTAGCTCTTTGAGCATAGATGTAATGTTGTCATGTGCTTTTACTTCATTAAATCCAAGCTCCGGGTTTTCGTGAATCTAAAGTTTGTGAGTTACCATAACAGTATATGTGGGAAGGAGTGTTACCTTTCGGTTGATCGCTTTCAAATTGTCATCATAGCCATCGATAGCTTGTTGTATAGAAATTTCGTGCTCCATTTTTAGGGGAACTTCTATGTTTTACTTTAATTGTTGAGTGAAAAGGGGGGGGAATGAAGGTTAGGTTGAAAAATGTGGCTGCTTACTAATGGGCGGGGTAAGGTTAGGATAAAGAGAAGAGACGACAATCAAGTGTACATGTTTTATCCATCTTTTTACTCTCATATTATTCAAGTTATGCTATATGATCTTGTAATACTTATGAATTCAGGAATAATATGTCAAAACAGGTATGAGTTGCCCTCAAATAAATCCCAAATCATCACGCCTACATTCCATATATCAACAGGATAATAACTCCAAGCAGCTGCTATCATGACTTCAGGTGCCTATGGGGAAATTAGTATACATCTTCAGACCTGGAAGCTGTTGGCAAGCTTGTGGAAACTAATTTATTGGCATGCATTTAGTTGAATTCATACTAACCCTATAAACTTGAGGTCCTGCTTCATGATTCCTTTTTACATCACCTCGAACAGCTGAGACGAAGTCGCCCACCGAATCGCCGCAGAATCTAGACATAAACACATCGCCAATGTTTAATGGATAATACAGACTCGTCGTTCAACATGGAGCACGAATTTATTCTGCCAGAAGGATCTTTCAATCTCGAAGCATTCGACGAGCTATCGTCAGGCCACGGGAATCCTAGACATTCCTCGCCTTTACATCATCTATTTCCTTTAGCGATTTGGGACATTCAAAATATTTTAAATTCTGTATCAATTTGAACCCATTTCAGGAAAGGATGCAGGATTCTCCTGAACGGCAAAGCACAAGGGACACTGCACTACAGTTCCGTTCTAAAACCGCCAACAATCATATCTAACCAAGCAGCAAGTCTTCCAGAAACGTCAGCACTATACCCTCAAAGACGTCGAAGAAAGAATCCAAAACATCTCACCTAAATCCCGCTCTCGCAATCTGCAACTGAACAACAGGAACGCACCCATCATAATACTCACCACTCAACTCCTTCCCCTGCAGTGCCTCCGCTCCATCTGGCATGACCGCCGTACAAATAAAAGCATTCGAATCCCTAGCCCAACCTAAAGCTGTTGTTAACGGATCATTTATATCCATACCTTCCAGCCATGATTTCGCTTGGTATTGATATACTCCGGTTTTGATAGCTGTTGTCAACACGTTCGCCCAGTCTTGAGCATCGACCATGGAGTATCCTCCAACAAGCTTCTCGGGTATGGCGGTATCCCAGACGGAATGAAGGTTTGTGGGTTTACCAGTGAAGTTTACGTGGATGGTGTTGCCTCCCATTTCGATGTTCTCGGCGTGAAGGGGCTGGTGAATGTCTCCAACAAACTAGATCTTTGATAAGTTACAGCAAAACCATGGGGAGATGAATACCCACGTGAACGATAAACTATGTGTATACATGTCAGTAGTGCTGCAAAAAAGTTCAGACATTCATACCTTTGCAGCAATATATTTATCGTATCTCGCCACATTTGGATCCAGTAATTGACTCGTCTGATCTCTCAATTAGCATCAACTTTTATCCCATTGCATGAACGCTCATGCCATCCTATATTGTTACATCTCATCATTCTCACATTCGAAGCAATCCTTGACATCAGCAAAGACTTTCACTCTCCCAATATGAAACGCCAAGAGCCTTCTTTATCTAAAATCTTTCACTTACAAAATTCAAAATAGCTCCCACCACACACCCCTCCTCCCCACAATCCCTCGCAAACTTAACACCACAAGCTAGAAAAGCACCTCAACATCAGCAAGACTTCTCTTCACTCCCATCACCCGCATGAACAAGAATACTAACACCTAGGCACATCATCCAACGCATCAATAAAATGCCAGAGCCCCGTCCCATTGCCCTCCTTCGTATACCTAAAACTATCCGCCCAAGTAGCCACTCCCGCCAAATAACTTTCCGACCGATTCCCCAACAGCGTCTGGAAATAATCTCTCGTGGAGTCCGCTACAAAATTCGTCGCTACATATGCAACTGTTTGATGACCCAGTGTTCCCCAAGCATGAGTCATGTGAACTAATCCTAGGCCTAGAAATGGGAGGGAGGCGGGGATTTTCATTGCGGATGCGTTTATGGACTGGTATGACGTTGAGGGTTGATGATGGTTTGAGGGATTCTCGAGATGATTTTGGATTCTTTTCGAACGGCGAACCTTGTTGGGTTGTGTTATGATCTTATATCAATGAGTCTTGTGATATGATGGGTGGATGATTGATGCACTTCGTTTGTTGTCGTAGGGATTGGATGGGGTGGGAACTACTAGGTAAGCAGGGGGGGAGAACCAATCAAATTCTGCCTACGGACTTTATGGGCTTACCCGGTGAGCTTCAAAATTAAGTACTCACCGGGAACTAAAACTTCAATATTTTCGACTCTGATGGGTAAGAGCAAAGTATTTAAGTCGTCATTGTCAACGAAATCCACTCCAAAGTTGTCTATCTTTTCCTATTCCATCACTACACCTCAAAGTTAAGTAAGAACGCATGAGAAGTAGTACTATTTTCGTTAAGAGGTATCGAAATAGTAAATACAGAAAAACGCCGCGCCCCTATTTCCTACGAGAAGTTCTTGTGCCCAATTCTTCATTCAGCTCGTTCCTATACATTATCATTCATTTCGTAATATTTCTGCTCTTGTCATTCTCCCTCTTTCGCTTCAACATTTTCATCATCTCTCCTCGCTATATCCATGTGCATTTCATCATCCTCGAGTATTGGCATCGTCGCTTGGGTCGATCTCTTGCTGGAAGGCCATTTCCTCAGATCTTGGAAAACTCTCAGGGCAAACTTCTTCTTCAAATGAATGTTCGGAAGTAGTGGCCAAATGCTCGTGCAATTCATCGCCGTAGATTTGGTTGGGTTCTTGATCAGTGATCATAGAAGCATTCTCATCCGATCCAACACCGTCAACGTGACCAGTTCTTTGTTCATATTCAGCAACAAAAGCCTCAACAATTTCTCTCCACTTTTGATCGCCCCCATGACATCTCCTCCATAAATCAACCCATTCACCAGGCTTTTCAGGATCCTGAATTGCTTCTTGCTCAACATCCGGATATGCAACTAACAAACAAGCTTTGACCGCCTCTGCAACATCACCTTCCAATTTCACAGGAGGATCTTCTCGATCCATATCTTGAATCCAAGTGCGTAGTGTCTTAATACAACCCTCTTGATGGCCCGTCTCAGCTATCCTTTGAAACATATATGTATACATATCGGCTGACTGTGGTTTGGCCTGACGAAGTGGCAATCTCCAGATATCCCAGAAAGCTATCCAGTGTCCTTTCCGTGCGTATAGGTGCATTAATCGCAGTCTAGACTCATCTGAGAAAGGAGTCAAGTCGATGTTCATCATTAGTGTATGAATTCGACGCTGAATTGGTGGCATGGCCTTTGTGGGTAATCCGAAAGAATCATTAATAGTTGCTTTGGGTTGAACAGTTTGGATATCAAGATCCAGGACTCGTTCTGTGGCTTCTTGTAAAGTCACGAACATTTCTTCTGTTAAAATCTTGTGACCTCGTATGTGCATTTGTTGAATGACCTTTAATGCGAGCCGGACTTTAAGTCGTGGAGGAGCATGTGTAGGATTATGAATTTTGCCCGAGATGCCTCGGGAGGGTTCAAGTAGGGTACGTATGATTTTGTGGTAATATTCATCAGATATATCACTTTCGTTAAATTTCTTTCTTCCAAATCGCTTAAACAGGTTTATTATATTCATGGCCTTGAACCATGGGTGGCCAATATCTCGGGCATAAAAGAATAGCCAGAAGACGTAATCCCACTTAAACGAAGCGGAGTAATTAGGTAGACTACCACCATCCACAGCATCTTTGAAGCATTTGAGGAAGGGAGTATCCCCAAGGTAACCCTGACCCAAATCGTACTTCGCCCGTTCTGCTGAGACATTTTCAAGATATGTCCTCAGTTGGTATAACAGGAAGTTTTGCCAATCCAGCTCTAAGTTATTAGCCCTGAATTCCAATACATTGTTTTTTGCCTTTTCAAATTCACCAA
Source organism: Myriosclerotinia curreyana (assembly GCA_002162495.1). Classification (NCBI taxonomy): domain Eukaryota; kingdom Fungi; phylum Ascomycota; class Leotiomycetes; order Helotiales; family Sclerotiniaceae; genus Myriosclerotinia; species Myriosclerotinia curreyana. Next base: position 178,371 of record NGKJ01000063.1, on the reverse strand, counting down.
GAGATAAATCGGAAAGTACGGATTGCTGAAGCTCTGTTAGTTTACTACTTTCATTTCGTCCGTCTTGTTGTGAGGATAAGATACCGTTTGGTTGCTGGTCTATGGGAGTGTCTGATTTTCTTTGTGCTGAAGTATGAAATTGTCGACTTTGTGGAATTTGGAAACCTCGGGCCTTTATACTCAAACCTGCAGTATGTTGTGAAGGTTGTGAAGTGGGCGTAGGTATGGGTTTTCCAATCTCTACATCTCCAACTACCTCTGCATCTTCAACTTCAACTTCAGACTGACCAGACCTTCGCAAAATTCCACTCCATAGTTTCTCCAAGTCGATCTCTACTCTCTTCTCTTCGGTAAGCATCTGAACGACAACCCTAACGCCATCGGTTCGTCTACCAAAACCAACAAAACCCTCGCCCTCAGGTACCGCATTCGCATGGGTATCTGGGCTCTCAACCACCCCAATATCCACGCAAACCCAACCTGTTCTTATGCCATCATCACCATTATCGTCAGCCGCACTGCCTAAAAGCTTAGCTCTCCGTGATTTACGTCTTAATTTTAATTTCAGCTCATTCCTTCCCAATAATCCATCTGCGCTTGGGCGTAACTTATATGTACTTCTCAGCCATCGACATAATCGATCCGCAGAGACGTGTAAATGTTTTTCACTCCGTGCGGTTCCAATAAGCATTATCAAATTCGCTCCCAGTGCAGGTGGAGGGTCAAGCTTTCGTAGATCTAGTAGTGTAAGATCATCTAGACCCAGATCGACTGAAATCTGTTGTAGCATCGGTTCAAGAATTGGAGGTGGCAGTTCTGGTAGATCTGGAATTCTTTGACGTTCGGAAAGAGTTTTTGGTGTTGATTGAGAGGTTTCGACTTGAAGATACCATGGCACAGCAGAAATTGAATTCTCGACATCCTCCTCAATTGCCTTGTCCTCATGCAAAAGCTCTCGGTCTTCTAGAATATCCTCATATTGAAAAACTTCATTTTCGATCAACTCCCCGTTTGCCTTTTTCTCATCCAAAACTTCTCTATCTTCTAGAGCATTCTCATGCTTGAAAGCGACATCTTGTTCACTCGGTCGTGAATGAGAGGAAGATTGGATTTGTTGCATTTGAGTTTTAGTGGCCTGAAATCTTCCAGCGGCTGGAATGGGACGAATTGGGAGTGATGCGACATTTCGTAATAAGGAAAAACGACAAGATGCGCATCCCGTTGCTCTTATAGCTCTACTGACGGCCACCATCTTGGGCAATTGATGACAGTGTCAATAGAGGGCAATGACAGAGATTTGAGGTATCCAATTGAGCACTTTTTTCTCTGGGGAAGCTTTTAGCGAGAAGTTGATTAAGATGACCCCTCGGCTACCATCGGCTACCATCGGCTATCATATCACCCATTTTCAGCCTTGTTTACTAATTTAATCAGCCTTGTCTTGTGATCAACCAAGTACCATCAAAAATAAGACAAGGCTGATCTAGATGGCTAAATTACGGTCATTCATGATTGGATCCTTATCTTTTATCAATTCAGCACAGAAGGAGAAAAAAAATATGTCAATTTTGCCTTCCCCCATATTGCGACAACTTCCAAGTTATTTTCATACGACCTTGAAAACCTCAAATCTTCACTTCAAAACTTCAAAACTTCAAAGGCATTGTACATTTACACTTACACTTACTAGGTACTCATAAATCATACTGATTATGAACGCATTCATTCACTCTTTTTAACTTTGAATACCTACATTTCTCAAGCAATTTCTTGTTCTAATTTCATTGCGATAATATCTAAGAATCCCCTCCTCGACTCTACTCTTCCACCCATCAAAATGCTTGTACGAGCTGCAGGACGGAAAGCTCGTGGCAATCCCGTTGTTGACAGACTTAAACTTCAACAAACATACCTTCCATTTCTATATCCAGCTATCAATTCGAAACAAGCTGTCCCATATCGGAGGATTCATGTCGACTCAGGCTCTCAAGCGACTAGCCTGCGGAAAAGGCAAAATTCAAGAGAAATTTCTACAAAACCTCCATCACGCTCATTGGCAACTGCGATAGATCAGTCGTTCGGTGAACTTCCTTTCGAAGAATTTCATAACCAACCATCAAACAGTTATGAACCGTTCCGGCTACCTCAACTTCAAACTCCGATCATAATCCCGGATGATGGTTTGGCAGCTCCCCAGAGACATCGACGTAGTGCGGATGACTCAGTTGGCGGTACGAGTGAGGAGATTATAGCATTACTAGATGCTTGTTTACAGGTTGGAAGGATAGAGCGTGCAAGCGTGATATTCAAACGCATTGTCCAAATGCCGGAGATCAGTAGCGCGATGCTTTTACAATTACAAAACAAGTTCATACGATCTGCAGTCCAGGATATCATGATGAAACCTTCGGAAAAAGCAACACAATTTTTACACACGTGGTTCGAACTCGAAGTGCGAGACAAGGGTCTTTCTCAAGATGCCATGACCGTGGTATACATGCTGAAAGCTTCACTTCAATCGCCTCCAGGTCAACGACGCGATAGACTGGTATCACGATATATGGATATGGTTCAAGGAGACGTTGGTTTGGAAGTCCTAGCATCCCAGGTTTTGTCTGGGGAGGAGTTGGATACTATTGTCAAGATTTGCCCCTCGTACAACTTGGCAGCGGGGCTTGAAGATTTTAGTGATATTCTTGTCCCTGAAACACTTGTGCCACCCATAGTAAACTCCTCCGATGGCATTCTACAGTACGCTGAAAATATGAGCGCACCTGTACCTGAAGTACGCCAAACCAAGGTAAAGGGTTTCGGGCTGAAGTCATTGAGGAAATCATTGTCATTGTTTTCGTCTGTAGAATCTGCAGGATACGACATGACAAAAATGACCGAGGAGCAAAGTCGTGCTTTACAGACACAACTGGAAGAGGATGCTGTACAGGCTGCCATAGATCGTTGGAGAGATGAGAGCCAGAATCTGGCGAAATTGGGATTGAATCCAACACTACAATCGAAATCATTGGGGTCAAGAATGTGGAATTGGCATGTAGCTCTGACAGAAAGCTTGACAGAGGAATTGAAAGCCGTCGATGAGGCAGAGTCCAAGCAGAATAGAACCGAGATGGATATCCACAGATGCGAATATGGGCCCTTTTTACGCTACCTCCCAGCTGAAAAGCTCGCAGCGCTGACAATTATAAGCCATATGCATGCTTTAACAGCGTCAGGAATTGACAAAGGGCTCACCTTATCATCTGCCATCTTGCAAATTGGCAAAAGTGTGGAGGACGAGAGCATTTTTGAATCTCTTGAGCAAGATAAGAAGAAGCCCCTTGGGCGCGACAGCGTAGCCGACAGAACTCGAATGCTTCGGATACTCAAAGCAAAAGCCCGCGGCGCCGGTGAAGAACCAATAGATGTCCACGATCCTACATATATTTCGCCCGAAGCTGTTCTCAACGAGCAAATTTATGTGAAGGAGTGGTCCATAGGGATCAAAGCCAAAGTTGGATCTTTCTTGTTGGAAACCTTATTGAAGACTGCCAAAGTTGCAGTCACATTGACACACCCTGAAACCAACGAGATCGTCACTCAACTTCAGCCTGCATTTTCTCACGCGCAGCAATACAGGTTGGGTAAGAAGCTCGGTGTTATCAATGCTAATAAAGTCATTGTCGAACAACTCAAACGCGAGCCTGTTCATAGTCTTCTTGCAAAGCATCTTCCCATGCTTGTGAAGCCTCTACCATGGACTGGCTTTAGTGCTGGGGGCTTTCTCAAACATCCTGGAAGAGTTATGCGCGTCAAGCATGGAGATCAAGATCAAAGGAACTATGCGGATGCTGCCATTGATCAGGGGAATTTGGCAACCGTTTTCAAAGGCCTCAATATACTCGGAGAGCAATCATGGAGAATTAATCAACCAGTTTTTGATGTCATGCTGGAGGCTTGGAATACTGGGGACGCAATTGCAAACCTTGCTCCGGACAAACCCAAACTCGAATACCCCCCCGAACCCGAAACATCTTCTGACCCACTCGAACGCCGAAGATGGGTCACTGCTGTCAAGAAGGTAGAGAACGCCAAAGGAGGGTTTCATTCTCAACGTTGTTTTCAAAACTTCCAATTAGAAATTGCTAGAGCTTTACGCGACAAAGTATTTTACTTTCCACATAATGTGGACTTTCGTGGAAGAGCATATCCTATTCCCCCATACCTCAATCACATGGGAGCCGATCATTGTCGAGGGCTTATGATGTTTGGAGTTGGTAAGGCACTTGGTCCTTCTGGTTTGAAGTGGCTCAAGGTTCACCTCGCCAATGTATACGGTTTCGACAAAGCAAGTCTCAAAGAAAGAGAAGAATTCACAAGCAAAAACATTGACGAGATATACGACTCAGCAACAAACCCACTGGGAGGTGAGAAATGGTGGCTAAAGGCCGAAGATCCGTGGCAATGCTTAGCAGCATGCATGGAATTCAAGAACGCTCTTGAATCAGGAGACCCAGCTAGCTTTGTCTCATATTTGCCCGTTCATCAGGACGGTACCTGCAATGGTCTACAACATTACGCAGCCTTGGGTGGTGATGTATGGGGTGCCCAGCAGGTAAATCTCGAGCCTGGTGATCGCCCTGCGGATGTTTATACTGCAGTTGCAGATCTCGTAAAGGAGAGCATCGCAAAGGATTTGCTTGCCAACAATCCAAAAGCCAAAATCTTGGATGGAAAAATAACTCGAAAGGTCGTCAAGCAAACTGTTATGACTAACGTCTATGGCGTTACCTTCATCGGAGCTAAAGCACAAGTTCGCAAACAACTTGTGACAGCTCATAGGGACTTACCAGATGATGATGATATCAATCCTGGCACTCTAGCTTCTTATATTGTCACTAAAATCTTTACCGCTCTCTCAACCATGTTCCGGGGGGCTCACGACATTCAGTACTGGCTCGGAGATTGTGCGGGTCGAATCTCGAATAGTTTGACACCCGAGCAAGTTGAACGCATAATTGATCGTGGCTCTGTACAAGAGATTTCCCCTCGAGGTAAATCAGGCAAATCTGCTCTGGATGATTTATCCCAATTCAAATCTAGTGTAATTTGGACGACACCCTTGAATATGCCAGTGGTTCAACCTTATCGAACTCCCAAATCACGGATAGTGCACACCAACCTTCAAGGTCTCAGCTTGACTGAACCGCATCGATCGGATCCTGTCAGCAGTCGGAAACAGCTCCAAGGGTTTCCACCCAATTTCATTCATTCTCTTGACGCAACACATATGCTTCTCTCGGCAGTGAAAAGTAATGAATCAAAATTATCATTTGCTGCCGTTCACGATTCGTTTTGGACACACGCAGCTGATGTTGATTCAATGAATACAATTCTGAGAGATGCTTTCATCGAAATCCATAGTGATGATGTTATTGGACGTTTGGCAGCAGAAATGACTGCTCGGTACAAAGGTTACATGCATCTTGTGAGAGTCAGGCGAGGAACATTAGCATATAAAAAGATTTCTCAATATCGCAGATCCCTTGAGCGATCCGAGAGATCGAAAATTGCCGAATTACTGAGGGAAATGAAGAGGCTGCGTCTTCTTCGTTCTTCTAATCCGGAAGAAGTAAGAGAAGGGAAAGAAATGATTACATCCGCCAGCATTTACGAAGCAATGACAGGAGAAATCGAGCTTGATCCGGAATTGGATGTCAAGACCGTGGGCTTAGGAAACATGGTCAATTCGAGGTCAGCTACAGAGCATGATACCGTCAGCACTTGGGATACTGGTGCTACAGAAGAAGCTTTGGAAGAAGCTTTGGAAGAAGCTTCAGTGGATGGTCCAACAGCAGAGGATAGTCCAACGGCTGAACCGGAGGCCATGGACGAAAATGACGACAAGGCAGAACTGCCAAAATCTGTTTTCGAGGGACGACTGAGCCCGAGGAAGCGGGCCGCTAGTACTCCTGTTAGAGACACCCCCCACTTGATTTGGCTTCCATTGGAGTTCCCTCCCGTTCCTAAGAAGGTAAGCAAACCCCAAACTATAATGCTAGCTGAAGACTAACTGTAATACAGGGGGCTTTTGATGTGTCACGCCTTAAGTACAGTCAATACTTTTTCTCTTGATTGATGTAACAACTGATATTTCCCTCTGGTATGTGATTATTCGATTTATTCTGGGGTGTCGGGTGTCGGCTACAATTCCGCTGAGGTGGGATACATCTTTTGGTTGGATTCCTTAGTAAATCCTTTTATTTAGCATGGCGAGGGGTTTGCATACAAAAGGCGTTGAAAACTAATGAAAACCGTATAATCAACGTGTAAGCTAAAGATTCTCCCTTCATATAAATGAATTATATAGAGCAGGCAAGATCATAAACATTTTATCAAGACTTTACCGAAGAGATATATACCCTGCTCAGAACTTTTAGGGCTGAGTGCTTATGCATGACAAGTTGAGCCTTTCATACTCCGGTTCGAGCTTCCATGTAGTTCCTACATACCTACCTAATCGGGGGCTATGATCCTCGCCGCCCCCCTATTGTATCAATGATAAGGGGTGAATGAAGTGAACCCCCGATTAGTAGTAATTGGGGGTGATTTATGTTCGTAGTACATCCGTTCCACATTCGTACAACATAAAAGCATAGATGAAATAATAAAATGAATATAAAATACTTATAATTATAAAAGCTTTATAGTTATAAAACGAATATATGTTTAGTTACTATATAAATTATAAAAAGCTTTTATAAAAAGTCTAATTATTAACTTTATTATTTAAAATTAAAATTAAAATTAAAATTAAACTTGAAATAATTAAACGACTTTTAAAGATAAAATTATTAAATATAATAGTTTTAAAGTAATATAATTGTTTCGAATAAGCGCTAGCTAATTTAATATAACTTTTATTATACTTCTATTTTTATACAGATATTAAGTATAAAAGAGAAAGAAGTGGTATGTATAAGATCCGTGTACTTGTGTAAATTTAAGTTAAAGTATAATAGATTAACCCTTGTTATTAACTTTATGCTTGAATTACTACTCTTTTATAAACCTTAAGTAAATTATATTGTTTTAAATTAAAAGTTTACAACGAATGTAATAGTTAAAAGTTTAAAACAGATGCAAATATTAAAGTGGCTGTAACATTAGAGTAGTCATTTATAAACTCCATTCCTTATAAAGTACCTACCTAGTTCTTACACAAGTTCCTCGTCTATAAAATTGAATAACAAACGTGATGACAAGAGAGTGAGCTTTGTATTACACGACGCAGTCGAATACGAGAATTAGTAGGTAATTCCCCGTAAGCGTTGTAAAAGATCTCATGATACAAATGATAAATCAGATTTTAAATGCTTTTTCAGCTGATTGTTTGTTCCGCTAAAGAAAAGCCTGATACGTAAGTTTGTTTCCCCGTTGAGTTTGTGAATGTGATGATCCATTCCGCAAGGCACCGAAGATGATTCGCGCGAGGTACGAAGCTTGATCATATATATATTTATATCTATGTATATATACCTATGGTTTTCTCCGCATTTTGAATTCCCAGAGTCAATTCAAGAGTCAAGACAATAAAGACTCAGATCCTTCTACACCTTCAAAACTCCAAAACTCCAAAACTAATTTTTCATCATGCATCATCTTTATACCTTTGGCATTCTCTTCTTGGGTGCAGTGTAAGTAACCCTTGAGTTCCTTTCACTTTTAGATGCACGAATACTTACATTGCCTATAGTCAAACTGTTTACTGTCTCCCAGAAGCTTTTCGCCCTCGATCTGAAACATGTGCCCCAAGCTTGATAACAACTACATATGTCAGTACCATCTCAACGGTCAAGACAGTCCCTCATTCTTGCTATACCCGCACAATCACCACCGTTCAAAACTCTTTCCGTATGTTATTATCTTTTTCCTATATGAATCAGTAAGCTCACAATACAATAGCTTGCTCTGGTACGAAAACTTTCAACTCTGCTACCTGCGGGCCAGTTCCACTATGTATCCTTCTCTCTACCAGTAAGTTTCTCTATAGTCTTTGATCCTATACGTATACTTATCGAGAGACAGCTACCATAACCGTCCCACCAAGTGACAGCTGCTGCAAAGCAACTCCAACAATTACTGTCCCAGGCGCATGTGCATCATGTCAAAAGGGATGTGCTACGGACCTGACAACGGTGACCGTCACTTCGGGTGAAACGCCGCTATCTTACAATCCCGGAGGTCCTCAAGTGCCCCCAACCAAGAGACAAGGAAGTACCATCATACCATGCACTTCCACTCTTTCTCAATTCAAGCAATTCACTCATGGGCCTACGGAAACTATCTTCCCATCTACTGTGACGACGACTAGTAGTGTGGACTGTGCAGGCTGCGGTGCTGTGAGTATTCAATATATTGGAGGGGTTGGTCCTGTTGTGAAATTTACAACGACGGTAAAGGCAAGTGTGCCGACGACTACTACAGCTTTTGTTTGCTCCAAAACACCGGCATAAATTTTGAGCAGCTTTGTCATGTTTGGAATGATTTTTTATGGAAATTCGTTTGACTCTTGAGTCTTGAGCCTAGACTCACTGCTACACTCGTTTTGCAAATAAAAGGCTGGAAAAAAATTGATCGTAGATTTTGCAATGGAGTTGACATTCGTTTACCTACCGTCAATTTTACAATATAAGCTTCAGCCTCTTTGACTTGGCAATGCAATGTTTCTTGGAAGGATGATTTGTCTGACATGATACATAAGCTTACTGGAATGTGGAATGTAAACATATTAACCAAAGTAAACCGTTCAATAACATAACCTGATCATTAAGAGGAAATTAATCATAAGCCGGTGAGAGGTGAATCCTTGAGCTGAACTTCTCAAATACTATTCGGCGTTGGCTCCTTGGCCATTACTGTGTCGTTCGATATGTAACGCACGTTATTCAAGGAATTTCAATTTCCTTGCTCTAGAATAGATGAAGACACTAATCGACAACTATACATCTTGAATTCATGTCAGTGTATCAATATCAAAGTACCAAAGAACAGGTACCAAAGAAAATGCGAGCTCGAGGCTGAAGGATGAAGTTTGAAGGATGCGACGTCAAGGGAAGAAGATCATGTGATGACCGTATGAATCTCGCGCTAGTGAATTGGCAAGGTCCCAAGATTTATTTTTCGCGACTTCAGCATCCAGGCGCATCAACATTAACCAGAGACCAAGGCAAAATAAAAATCAATAACATCACTCGCCAATATGCCTGTCGTCAAAGGTGGAGTTTGGACCAATATCGAAGATGAAATTCTAAAAGCAAGTGTTTCGAAATATGGTTTGAATCAATGGGCTCGAGTATCCTCACTTCTGGCAAGAAAGACACCGAAGCAATGTAAAGCAAGATGGAGCGAATGGCTGGATCCAGGTATTCGAAAAATCGAATGGAGCAAGGAAGAAGATGAAAAGTTATTACATCTGGCGAAATTAATGCCAACACAATGGCGGACAATTGCTCCTATTGTTGGACGAACAGCGACACAGTGCCTGGAGAGATATCAGAAATTACTCGATGAAGCGGAACAAAAGGAAGCTGGAGAGCTTGGACTCGGTGGACCTGATGGCGGAGAGACAAAAGCTCCATCTGCGGATGATGTACGACGACTGCGACCCGGTGAAGTCGACCCCGATCCGGAATCCAAACCTGCCAGACCAGATACCGTGGATTTGGATGAAGATGAAAAGGAGATGTTGAGTGAAGCTCGTGCTCGCTTGGCAAATACACAGGGTAAGAAGGCAAAGAGGAAGGCTCGTGAGCGTCAATTGGAGGAGTCGAGGAGGTTGGCTGTGTTACAGAAGCGCAGAGAACTCAAAAATGCTGGCATCAACATCAAAGTTGTCAATCGAAAGAAGGGAATGATGGATTACAATGCAGATATACCTTTTGAAAAAGCGCCCGCTCCTGGATTTTATGATACAGGGGATGAATCTATACAAAATGAAAAGCAGAGAGCAGCTTTCGATCCACGAAAACAACAACTCGCGATTAAGCGCAAAGGAGAACAAGATGACAATCCGGACCAGAAGCGACAAAAGAACGGTAAAAATGCTCCGTCGGCATCATATCAAGCGGCTATAAAAGCTGGACAGATGCAAAAGATTCGAGAGGCGGAACAAAGTAGCAAGAGACGGGCCTTGGTATTACCGGCCCCTCAGGTTGGTGAAGGGGAGCTCGAAGAAATTGTTAAGATGGGAATGATTGGAGAGAGAGCGAACGTAATGGCGAGATCGAGTGAGAACGATGCGACGAGAGGACTTGTTAATACATATTCAACCATCAATAGTGGAGCACCGATTCGAACGCCGCGAGCCCCAGCACAAGAAGACCATATCGCCAACGAAATTCGAAATATTAGAGCTCTTACCGAAACACAGTCATCGTTACTAGGAGGAGAAAATACACCTCTACATGAAGGATCTGGTAGCACTGGTTTTGATGGAGCTACTCCCCGAAGACAACAGATGGAAACGCCTAATCCTATGGCGACACCTTTCCGTGCGAATGGTATTGGCGCAACTCCTGCTCGAGACGGTGTAGGAGCCACACCAATGCGAACTCCTCGGGATAGTTTCGCGTTAAATGCAGATGGAGAGATGGAGTTGGTTGGGAGGACACCTCAAGATCTCAAATTGAGGGATATAACCCTTAAAAATTCATTAAGAGCTGGCCTCGCATCTTTACCAAAGCCCAAGGATACAGAGTGGGAGTTGGAACTACCCGAAGAGCAACAAGAAAATTTTGGAGTTCAAGAACTATCCGAGGAAGATGCAGAGCTGAGGGACAGGAGAAATCGTCAAATCCGAGAAGCTCAAGAACAATTAGAATTCAAAAGACGGACACAGGTCATACAAAGAGGCTTACCTCGTCCATCGGTCATCGATATCAACGCATTAATGAAAACTGTGGCGAATATTGAAGATACAATTGAGGCTTCTATTGAAAGAGAAGCAGCTTTACTTATTGCGAATGATGCTCTTAAATATCCCACACCTGGAGCTAAGGTCAAGGGCACTTCGAAGGCCATTGAAGTGTTTGAGGATGATGCAATTTCACAAGCACGATTACAACTATTAATGGAGGTTCCTAAGGACTTGGTAGAGCAAGGATCGGATGCTTTCCGAACGGCATGGAATGACGCCCATAAATCTTCATTATTACCTGGATTAAGCGGTTACGATTCTGATGATGAGATCGATGAGCATCAAATGCTTTTAGATGCTTTTGACGTAAGTTCCAATCCTCACTCTCATTTCTACATCCACTAACACTCCCCCAGCATGCTCAAGAATCCATCATTGCCACAGCCGAAAAAGGCAATAAATCCGAAAAGAAACTCGCTCTCCATCTAGGTGGCTATCAACAGCGAGCAAAGATGCTCCGTCAAAAAATTGGTGAAGCAGCTGATGCCCTATCCAAAGCTACTTATTCTCTAGATGCGTTTAAAACGTTGCAAATTTCGGAAGATGTCGCCATCTCGAGGAGGTTGGAGGATTTGAGGGAGAGGGTTGGGTTTGTTAGTAAGAGGGAGAGGGAGGCGCAGGAATTGTATCGGGGCAGGAAGGAGGAGTTGATGGGTTTGTCGGAGGTGAATGGATTTCATTGAGGAGGAAGGGGAGGGGGGAATGAGAATGAGAATAAGGAAGGGAAATTTGTATTATATGAAGATGATGTCTCCGATGAATATGGATGGACATGAACATGAACATGAACATGAACATGAACATGAACATGGCCATGAATAATTAGACCTGGGAAAACTCAAAGCCGAATGGATATAGCCTGGCATAAATGCAAATCAATATGATATCCCCATATCTTTGGCTTCCATGATCTTTCTGGGTTATATGAGAGATTATATGATCAATCGTTGAGTACCTAGGAAGTATATAACTTGTATTAATAGTCTGAGTAGGATATTTTGGACGAAGAAATTGTTTGGTAGGTTGTAAACTTGAAATACTTGTTGCGTTGAAGTTGGTATTGGTATTGGTATTGGTATTGGTATTGGTATTGGTATTGGTATTGGTATTGGTATT
>NGKJ01000063.1:73450-121509 GCA_002162495.1 Myriosclerotinia curreyana | reverse complement strand
GGTGGACCGATAATCTTTCGGTATAAAAAAAGTAGATTTCTTTTCTATATAAATGTGGGAACTTTTATTATTTATTCCCGTAAAATATCTGTATACAGTATAATCCCGGTAACACTCTCAACTTACGGAAATAAAACTACTCTGTATTATTAGTACTATGATCATTCGGGTAAAGCCTTTTTTTTTCTTTTTTATAAAAATCCAGGAACGCGGATCAATTATTCCTAGTATCTATAAAAACGCGATAGGTCAGATTTTTTTTAGTTTGATTAGATGATTGGACAATTGAATAGGTAGGTAGGTAATTGATATATCGATAATATCGTTATAACCGTTATCCGTTATCCATCATCATCCATTTATTCCCATTATCCCCATTATTATCCCCGTTATCCCCGTTACCCCCATCCCATCCCGATTCTCTCCTAGCGAGAGAGAACGGACGGATAGACGGAGGAAGATAAGATGGATTTAAAGCTCGGCTCTCTCTTTCTCTTTCTTCCCTCTCTCTCTCTCTCCTTTTCGTCTTCGTACTCGCGATCAAGACCAATTACTTTTATTACTCGGCATCGTTTTATGTTTTTTTTTATACGTCATTGTATGTAATATATGTAATCTTACTATAGGTACCTAGGTAGGTAAAGGATATATAGGATAATATATCGTAATTATGGTAAGATGTACGAAGTAGATGTATTACCGTATAACTCTGTATATTGTATATTATATAACCTTATCAATAAAACCTTAAATTCAAGGCACCACTCAAATGTACATCCATCATATACTTCTAGAATCAAATCGAAGCTTATCAAACCCTTTAACTCGACCACCGTGATATCGGTCGGTCGGAATTTGAGGGGAATTATTAGTTATGATAATGACTCAAATTATCAGCTGGAGATTTGTATGTCTTCAATCACATCTATCCTTCCTATTATTATTATTATTATTCAATCCCTCTGCACCTTCTCCCCCATCTTCCAGCCTTCAATTCTCGACCTATCACTCGAATCGACAATCCTTTGCATCAACACCTTCAACGGCGTACCCCCACCCAAAGCCACCTGAACCTCCAACCACGTCATACTACTGAATCGCGTGATGAGCGTGGTGCTTCCTCCTTCGATCGAAGTGGCGCGAAATAACAACTTCAGGATCTTTTCTCGGGGCCCGGGGCCGAGATATGGATTACTGTATAAGGTGAATAATTTCTCAAACACTCTGCGTTTGCGGAAGATGCCCATATCCGTTGGCGTGCGCAGTCCCACGAGCAGAAAGTTGAGAAGCCAGGAGACTTCCAAATAGTGGTGATCATCGAGACTGGGCGACTCGTCCAGGATCTTATACATCAAGGGGATCTTGTCGACTTGCCATGTGGGTCCCTGAGAGAGGAACTTATTGATCTTAGGATAGAGATAGTGAAGGGGGTCGCTTAAGACCGCCACGGAATGCGATGCAAAAGATGAAATGATGGTGGGAAGTGGCTCTCCATCAATCACCTTCTTGGCTGTCTCCACTAGCTCGCAAAGGAGAAGCCAAACTTGTTCCTTCTCTTCGAATGATGATTCCTTAAGTTTGGCTCCAATCTTTGATATATTGGTCAACGCCTCCTTGCGAACACTGAAATGTTCCGAGGACAGAAGCATGATTAGTGCTGCAGCATGACCTCCTTCGATAACTTCTTCAACATCTTTCGTCGCCCACTTCACTAATGCGTTGTGATCTTCCTCGGGCTGTCCCTCTAGCATCGTAGCATTTACTTCGTCTATTTCTTCGGCCGAGATCCCATCTCCAGTCATTTTACCATTGAGCCTCTCAGCAGCTGATGGCGGTGGCGGTGGAATCTCTATTTCATCGACCAATTTTCGAGATTTATCTAAAAATTTTCGAGCCGGAGAATTCTCAGGCGTCTCATCGACCATGCTTTTAGTGATCGACTTTATGGTCTTTTTGTCCTCGCCTATCTTTATGAATGAGGCTAGAAATCGTGCGATGAATTCAGCGACATCTTTGAGGATATCGGTTCCAGACTTGACAAGAAATGGCCATTGTTCGGCGACGGCAAGTATGAGCAAGCTCACAGCGGATTGTTCTTTATCGCCACCGCGGGGTTTGGAGGTAAGTTCTTCGAGCGAAAATATGTATTTAATTGGCTTGGCAGCACACCTTGAGATGCAATCATCTAGGAATTCGTACATCGCTTTCTCGTTAGGTGTACCCTGAATTTCTTTAAGTCTTGCGATGAACGTGTCAAGTGCCGAGACGGTAGTTTCAGTCTGGAAAATTTGATTTTCTTGCACAACTGAGCTCAGAACGGATCTCAGCTTGAGCAAAGGCACACCAGATGGTGCTTCGGCGGACAATTTCAACATTGCCATAAATGGAGAAACCGAAAGCCCTTCGGCCTTGACGAACCATCGCATGCCGGGTGAAAAGTGAGAGAATTGGAAGAGGTTCTCTAATTCCATAATTCGAAATGACCGATCCTCTTTAGATAGCCCGGTACTCTCGACAGCTTGTAAAGTTTTCGTGAGAGTTTCTGATACGTCAAACTTGGCTTCCAATGCAACCCGTGGAACCACTTCATAATACAGAACTAACAACTTAGTAATTGCTTCTCGTTGCATCAATTCCGTATCGGACAACTTTCGAAATGTACTAATCACATCCTTGATAGAAGGAACACGTTGGCAGAATTCGTCGGTCAACCTCTCAGCAGCCTGTGTCCATATTGAAGATGAGACGACGGACGCTTCTTGATACATTTTCAATATTTCCCGCATCTTATTAAATGCAACAGAAAGAATTCGTATAGCGAAAAAGGCAATGAGATTATGTTGATGATTTAGACAACGTGTGAACACCTTTTGCGTCAAGGGTTGAGGTAATATACTTTCCAACACAATAGAAGAAGGTGGTGGCAGTCTCGCATACCGCTCATGGTGCCCGAGATATTGAGGGATCGGAAGTTGCAGAGTAGAGAATACGAAAGCGGAGTACCCAATCCATGTCGCGGTAAGCTTGGGATCAAGTGAAAATGACTTCTTGGTAAAAAAGTAGCTTGCGACAAGCTCAGGTGCAGATTCGAGAATAGACAATAATAGCTCGCTTTGTTTTAAGTTCGACCAAGGCCGAAGATTCTGGATAAACTCGGAAAGTATTGTATTGCGGACGGGAACCTTTTCTGTAAAGCGATCCATCCACTCGATACTATCTAGCCCTAGGTCAATATGACCAAGGTCCATATCAACATCATGTCCCTCATCGGCATCGATTCCTCTAGGGTAGAACCCATTTTGACGATTAAGAACACCTAGATTTGGAGATGTGCATGCGAGCATCAGAAACTCGTGTGCAATTTCGTCGACTGCTTTCTTCCCTTTGCTGGTCTCTTCATCCTCTTGGTCATATACATACAGCACCGCGATTCGCCCGAGAGAAGTTGCATTCACGATTTTAGATTTGGCATCTCTGGGTAGAGCATCATCCTGCAAGACACTTGATTTAAGAGTCTCCAAGGTATCACGGATCACAAATGGAGGGTCGTCTCTGATATCTCTCGTTAAGCCCATAACAACATCCCTTTGATTGAGCAGTTCTCGTTTCGCATCCGTAGGAAGAAACTTGATGATGGAAAGAAGGAATCGAAGCGCATTGGTTCGCACGGAAGGTTTCCTACGATCTTCAACTGCATCGCCAGTGTATTTCAAACTGAGATTTCGTGCCAGGGTCTTAAAAGTGTAGTCTCTAGATCGGAAAACCTGCTTCGCCAAAGCTCCACCATCGTAAATCGATATTTCTCGGAGGAGTCGTAGGACCGGAGAAATGACATGTTCCTTACTCTTATTCGAAGTGAGACCTCTTGCAATTAACTCCAATTGGCGTTTTTGAAGTACTGTTCTACCTAACCTCAATCCATGCTCAGCCATCTCCAGCATATTTGATAAAGTCTTTAATAGTAGTGCCAATACAGCTGGAACCGCAGAGAGAAGAGATTCATCGTTGGTCTGAGATGCAAAGCTCCATGTCTGCATGATATCAGACAGAAAGACAGCAGATTTGTCCTCATCGTCGGCGGGCTGTTGCGATTCGAGGTACTCTTTAAGAATGATAAGTCGGGCAGAGTTATCGGCGTCCGCTACGGAGAAGCTGTCGAGAAATGCTTTCAATGATTGTATGCCTGCATTCCTGTTAGCTAAATACAAGCACGAGATACTGATACTGGGTTTTCATGTACCATGTTTTGAACGACCAGAGTCTTGATCGAAAGCTAGGGTCTGCCTCAATTGCCTTGCAGACTGTATATCAACAGAGGTATAAGTAGTCTTGGTGACATTGGATATCCTTTGGCGTTTCTGGTATGCTTGGTCTCCATCTTCAACAAACTCAGAAGTTCTTTTCCCCATGTTCAAGGATTATAATTTGGAAATTTGGAGATAGTATATTCAATAGTCAATTTCATTGTCCGTGGTCTGGACTATGTTTTTCGTTCTTCAAGAATAATTTTCTCGACAGTCTTATCGAAATTTTGATAATCGGGAAAATAATTGCCGATGCATTTAAAGTTGTGGCGCTCTTGGTGTGGTAAAAATGTGGCTAGTAATTTATCCGGAGCCACAGATAAACGACCTCACTCTTTCAAGGTAGCTTCAACTTCGATGCTATCTAATTCATGCTTTTGCACATTCGAGCTTGGGTCAGACAACCATGATCTACAAATAATACGCATCTCGCAATTGGCTTCTACTGAGCCAGGGTAGCTAATGTCTTCCAATGTCAGCACTTCTTCCACTGACCCCGCGACGCGGAACCCAACGAGCATCTCACCTCCGCCAAATTAGTAATGGCAGCTCCGAAAATGGGACTGCGTTTACAAGCAGACCAGTCACTTCGTGCTCAAGCACAGGAACTGCTAAACACGATCCGACACCTTGGAAAGCCCCTGTTGAGAGGCGCTGCAATCTTTGGACACACGATGAGGCTTTCTCGAAAGAAGGAGTTATTCTAAACCTGGACTTGTTTCCAGATGTCAAGGCCGGTGAGCTTATGGCAATCGTAGCCCTCAAAACAGACTCTGGACTACGCGATTTTCAAGATCAATCAACTTTGAATAAACAAGACATCGATAGCACAACGGGCTCCAGACATTTTGGAAAGCATACTTGGAATCAATCGGGCCATGGCCATCGTGGAAAAAGCTCCAGGCATGATGTGGGTTTCGGCAAACGTTATTTGTTCCTCGTTAAAGATATGCCGAAGGAAATGAAGCTGAAACAGCCCACACTAGAGGTATCTCTTGCTAAACCAATCGCTGATGTATTCAATTTGAAGCATCGCTCGAATGTCCTTCTTTGCACAGTACGTTCCACCGGCGTGTCTCCTCAAATCTACTGCTAATCACAATGTCCACAGACCGATCCAGACACCAGCTCTGCCTCCCATGTCGAGATGTCGTTCAAGGACGAATACCTTGCTCGGTCAGACATGTGGAGATTAACTGTGGGCGAAATGGTGAATAAGGCCGTTTATAGAGGGCAAAAGATATTGTTCATGGGCACGATTAAGGCACAAGTTACTGCCGTTTATATTGGTGGCAGAAAGGTGCAGTCTGCTTTCTTCTCGACAACCACCAAACCAGTGTTCCGTAGCGAATCGGCGCGTTACGTTCTTTTCATCCAGATGTCGAGGGAAATGTGGGATTTTGACTCCGAAGGTTCAGGAGAAATAATGTTTAACAAAGTGGTGAATGGTTTTCTACCAGCATTGTTTAAGAAGTGGGTCCAGCTTAAAGTGAAGCATCTAGTCAGTATAGTGTTATTTACCAGAGTTGAATACGATACTGGAATGGCTTCCGAGTTGGCAAGATCCTCCCACGATACGGCTTACCACACGGGTGTGCAGACTGATGGTAGTAATAAGCCATACAAGGATTTCTATCGAGTTGTTGTCAGTGAGATGGCAAGTGGAGAATGGACAACGATTTTATATCAGTTGAAGCGCGAGTTCAAATTCTTCCGCAAAGATATCTCAATGCATCGGATCGATTTAGTCACAGCCTTGGGGGCCCCGTCCTCAGCTACGAATAAAGGTACTCTTGGAACACGTATCGAGGCCGAGCCTTCCCTTGCCATGCATGGAAATGTTCTCGAAGCGATCGATCTCGCATCAACCCAATTCGCGTATGATTATATTGATCGGGACCTTGTTAGGACTGGAATATCCATTGTTGTCGTTACTCCATGTGCTGGACTTTTTGAAGTAGACTATGAAACTCTTCGAAAGACCACGGAAAGTCTCATTGGTAACGGCATTGGAATTGACCTTGTTTGTCTCCCAAAAATGCCACTGCACTCTGTGCCCCTTTTTCGATACAGAAATCCTAGATATGCTACATTTCAAGAGGCTTTACACTACAAAGCTCTTCGCAGTGAGGACAGCACTCCACGTCAGACAGCTCCTATGTTTGGGAGTTACTCGTCCATGAACGGCTCGCTATCCCCGCCAAAGACTCGTGATAGAGCTTTCCAGAATTCATCAAATAACAATCGACAAGATCCTAGTGAATGGAGCTATGCAATACCCCATTGGATTGATGTATCTTTCTGGACGGGAGCATCTCAAGATCTTCTTTCTACGCATCCTCGGGCTGACTCGAAACTTTGCAAAAAACGAGTTGCCGAGTCCTCTAGCGATTTTGCGATACGTTGTAAAATGTATGAAATGGAAATGGCTAGTGTCATGGAAAATGCGATGACTGAGATTGCCGTTCCGCCTCTGCAACTAGATGTTGTCTTTCCCCAAATGTTAATTCAAGATCCTGGTGAAGCACCGGGTTCTAAAAAGCGTCTGAATAAAATTACTTGGGAACGCGCGAAGTTGCAGTTCAGCCTCTCAGAGTTTATTAATGGGCCATCAAAACCCGTACTTGATCGGCACGCCACCCAAGCTGAAAAGAAATTCATGAAGGCACTTGATGCATACGACACCAGCCATTCAGAAATAATGGAAAATTTTGATGGCCCACGACAGAAAAGCGCAAAGACACCCTTCAAACCAGGAAGTGAAGAAGGCGTAAGAAAGGTTCTTGCAAATGATTCTAAACTTTTTGGTACCTCTTTCACTGATGATAGTCAAATTCCAAGAAGCATGAATCTGCTCGCTGGTGGGAAGGTTGACAGAGAGAAGCAAAGTTTGCAAAGGAATGACGCAGTGCTACCGCGTAAGAGCAGTGTAAGTAGCGCCATGAATACAGCGAAAGTTCCGGCTGTACGACCTACGAAATTGAATCGTCAAATAAGTCTAGGCAAATTCGGTTTTGGTATCGCTGCGCCTAAGGGCGTTGCAGCTCAACTACATACTGAGAATGCTAGTGTGGCAAAACCGGTTTCTACTTCGTCGAATGAGTCTGAACCAAAGAAGAAAAACACTTTCACCATGGCAAGCCATTTTCTTAGCGCTCCAATGAATCAGGATCGGCCCCCGTCGTCAAACAGTGAAAAGTCAAAGTTGAGGTCCGATAACAGTTCCATCGAGAGCAAGCGAACAAATGAACCGGAGGTTGATACGAGTCCTTCGATACGCCCAATGACCATTAAAAGCGCTCTTCAGTCTTTGGATTCCACAAACCAATTCAAATCTAGATCGGTCTTGAGCTCCTTCTATGAAGGGATGAAGGGTAATGAAGATGAGCCCAGTAATTTGCAACTGCTAAGAACCAATGACAATCAAAAACTCTTCAATTCAAAACTTCTCGCGGCAGCGGTTCCAGAACTACCAACAACTCTATCTCCGACTACTGCTTTATCGCCATGGCTAAGTGTGTTGAATCCCTCCAACCCTACAGAGAACGATGCAATGGGGAAAACAGTCTACAGAAGATGGCAACATGTCTTCCCCAAGCCAATTCTCACTAGAACAATGAAGTGGAAATCTCTCTGTTCTCCTGCATCTGTCCCATTAACGACCGATTCATTTCCTACAAAGTTTCAACTCGAAACGGAATATCAACAAAAGCCATACAACATCTCACCAAACTCCGAGGATGAACCCAGCGAAGATCCGAAGAATAGAGAGGACTTTTTGAGGGAGCTAATTGGTTTACGGCTTTCACAGGGGTTTCAAATAGTTATCGGTCCAGGGGTAGCCGAGGCATTCGGACAAAAGTCCTTGAAGATCGCGAATGTTTTCGACCCTGATCGTGTTGCTGAGGATGGAGCCAGTGTATTCATGTCGATGGGAAACATGATCCACCAATTATCATGTGTGAATGGTACCGAGATTGAAGTAAATATGTTCGTTCGAAAGCCGACAGCTTTGACTACACCCAGCCCAGGAACATTGAATCCATCTGGATACTATCCGGCAATTCGAACGACTCTGGGCGATACTTATGAATCACGTAAAATGACGCTGGGGCGATCAAAGGATGAATACAATTGGAACTACGTTGACTCTTTCATTGCGGGATTCGAAGACGATATGACGGAACATCTCCGATTCTGGCGTGCAAGGTTCGTCTTGATACCTGTGGTACGCCCGACGCAATCTCGACGTGACCATATGAGAGGTGAGGACAATGAAGAGGAAATTCGGCTAGAAGGTATCAGGAAACTCACCCAAATGTGGCAAAGCCACAGATATGTTCCACCTTCAGAGCGTCGTTTCCAGAGTCTTGCTTCTAGAAAAATAAAAGATTCGAACCCTCTGGACATCGTATATAAGACTGAGGATCCATCTGTCGTGGTTAGCGCCGAACTCGAAACCTTGCCCCTCGTTGAGACCAGTGAAAGTACAAGTAGACGTGGGCAATTACTTGGAACAGATCGTTTCCGGAAATCAAAACTCGATATCGCCGCCTTGGCGGAAGCTATCCAAGCTCCTGTTGAAAAGGGCGGTGTTCGTATGCAAAATAGAAGATGGCATTTTCGCTTGCATTACAATTGTTTTATTGGTTCTGATATGACGACTTGGTTGCTAGCAAACTTCGAGGACATTGAAGACCGCGATCAGGCAGTCGAGTTGGGCAATTTACTTATGCTTGACGAGACCCAAAGGCTGAGGGAGAAAGAAACTGGGAAGGATCGAGATAAAGATGCAGGAATATTTGTTCATGTTGAAAAGCGCCACCCTTTCCGAGATGGACAGTACTTTTATCAAGTTACTGGAGAATATGCCAAACAGCGACCAGATAGCCGTAGTGGTTGGTTCGGTTCTCGGCGTCGCGAAAATTCTGTGCCTTCGACCCCTATGTCAGATGCCATGCCCAAAGACTCTCCCCGACCAGATAGAGCCAAATCCAGCTCTACGCAAGAAGATAGCTCAAATGAGTCGGGTATGCCAACACCAACAACAAATGGGGGGAAAAGGCCCAAGGTGTCACTAAGTAAAGTTATGAAGTATGATGTTGATCATCGGAAACGCTCGTATCGTCCTGAACTCATCAATCTTCACTATGATCGTCTTCATAATCCTGACAACTGTTACCACATTCGGATCGACTGGCTCAACGTCACAGCTAAGTTGATTGAAGATGCTATACATACGTGGGCAACAACTGCAGAACAACACGGACTACGACTAGTCGAAGCACCAATTGGCGAGGCATGTTCCATTACTTCAGTTCATCCTTTCAGAAGCCCTTATTTGATTAACTTGGCCTTGCAGCCTCCGGATCAACAGCCCCGAACGTACTTTGATGTCAATTCCTTCACTCCGCAAGTACAAACTGCCCATTCCTACCGACATTATTATCAAAAAGCGATTATGAAAAAATTCAATTTTGTTCTTGATATTGAGGCTGCGAAGAATTTTCCGACCAACGTTGATGTTACTTTTTCGTGGGGGCGACCAGATTATACCTACACCCAGTACATTCATAGATCCGGAGTACTCCTTGCGCAAATTACAGATGAAGGCAATTTTCTTCTTCTAGCGAACAGACTTTACAATAATAGGACTGCATCAGCCAGAGATGCAGACAAGTACATGAAGGCGAATCATCCCGGTGCCAATCGCATGGGACCCAGTCCCATCGCAAACAATACCGGCATTGCTGCAGGCACATCCAGTCCCTTTCAATCACCGATCCTACGCGCGGCCCATGCCCCCTCTCCGCTTCTCCGTGCGACCCACCCCCTCTCCCCTGCCTTACGGGCGACAGCTGATGTACTAGGTCCTTCTCTGCCAAATTCTAAACTAGCTGCCCTTGGTAGCATTGGTCCCGACACCATCAGTAGCGAACTCGAAGAATTCTGTCACAATAGCTGGAAATTAGAACTTTTCTACAAAGAAGTTTTTGAAAAGGTGACACCGCCTCATGCAACGCCACCGACTCTTAGAAGCCCTTTCCCGGCTATGCTTCTCGATGCAAATATTCCAGCGCTAGGATTACCACCCGGAATCCTGGCGAGAGATGGAAGGGATAGTAGTCCCGCGCCGATGAGGTTAGAGAGGGTACAGGGGGTGGGAAGTAGTATGCCAGTTCTTGGGAGAAGACCAAGCGTGCAGATGAGCATTGGTACTAGTGCGAGTGATGTATCGAGACAGGAAAGTCCCAGAGGAAGTGTAGCTGAAGGTTAATATGTCCAGGAAACGCGAGACTAAAAAGTATGAGCTTTGACTCAGGGTTATGGGAACTATCTCTTGGGGTATCGGTTGGTCTGGATTATATGCATATTATTGGAGTCACGGTCATACTATGTGTGGAGCTAAGATGGGAAACGATGTTCTAACTCTGCTAATAAAGGAAATGGTAGAAGATGTGCGCGCATATGTCTTAAAACACCAAACGAGTAAACGAGTAAACGATATCTGGGATCTTGG
The DNA here is from genome assembly GCA_002162495.1 of Myriosclerotinia curreyana. Lineage (NCBI taxonomy): Eukaryota > Fungi > Ascomycota > Leotiomycetes > Helotiales > Sclerotiniaceae > Myriosclerotinia > Myriosclerotinia curreyana. Next base: position 110,685 of record NGKJ01000063.1, on the reverse strand, counting down.
GCGCAATGGGAATCTTTAATGATCAAGGTTCAAGACTTTCTACAATGAATACCATCTCATCAGCGTGATCCAATGAAGATTGTGAATATCAACTCGAAATTGGTTACATCAAGTTGGCATGGTTTCCAAATCGCTTTCTAAACAAGCAATATCTCAATCCAAATGTTCAGACGAATACTCTTCAATACCTGTTTGAAATCCTAACCCTCAATACTATTATCGTCCCATCACATTAAACTCTGGATCTCTTACCTTCATCCAAAAGTTTTCTTTCTTTTACATATATAACTTGATTTGTTGAACACTCTATATGAAAATCTTTGATAATCTAATCAGCGTAGCCAATAGTCAACTGGTTAAATCAGTGCACTGGTCAAGCAGTTGATTTAGTTTAGTTCGATGATTCCAAATTAAACCACCCACCTAAACCATAATTGAACTTGAACCTTCGAACTCGAAACCGCCATTTCCACACCCGATTCCCAACATTATCTCCACGGTATCTAAACCTGATACCGTCACCTTTTTGCCCTATCACCCCTATCACCCCTATCACCCCTATTACCCCAACTCTTGACTAAGTTGTTTCTTGTTATCTACCTCCCTTCTGGAATTGGATTCAGGGTTTGTTGGACGTATATAAGATTTGGATTTTGCTGAGGGCTATGCCAGTGTATAAGAGCTTGAGAGATGTTGATTCTGATACTACTATTGCTTTTGTATTTACTTGGTTTGTTGTTGATGGAAGTTTTCACCTGCGAACCCCGCTCCGATGTAATCTGCTTCTGGCCAGTCAGATGGGAAAGAATCTAGTGATGAGGGAGATGGGGAGGGTTGTATTTGCCTGGATGCGTGAGATTGTCTGTATGTTTGAGGTTGGGTTTATCTTGATGTGTGGATTTGTTACAATGTTTAAGCGCATCTTAATGTCTAAGATTATGCCAATGTTTTAGCTTATCTGATTGTCTGAGATTATCTCATTGTCGAAGTTCATCTGATTGATTGAGGTTGTCTAATTGTCTAAGGTTATCTGGACTTTTGAGATCATCTCAATATCTGAGAAGTTTTCAATTTCTGAGTTCATTTCAACTTCTTCAACCATTCCAATATCAACTCTATCTGAGCATATGTTGTGCATACCCATCACAATTGTCAAAGTTAATTTGATGATTCTTCCATGCCAGCGAAATGATGGAATGATGCACGATGTGTTCAAGTAATATCACACTCCGATATGCTATGTCATTCACTCGTCTATACTCAATGGAAACCGTAAAGTCGGCTCACCCAAATCCGTTTTGAAATTGTGGACTATCTATGTTCAATTATTATCCTATCAATACTATATAATTAAAAGATTACGTGAGAATATTTGAAAATAATGGCAACCAGCCTCAACGCTCCTTCGCAATATACTCGTCCATCTTGAAATCCAATTACCCACACCTTCAGAGCTACAAAAGATTAATGGATGATCCCACCCATTACTCATCCTCTCAACCCTTCATCCCCTCCTCGTAACATTCCCCGCTACCGTCGCATTAGACACCCCATTAAGCATCTTACCAGCGCCCACAGTAGGACCTACCCCCGGCAACGTGAAATCCGGAAAATTCGGCCACTCCCCCAACCTCGCAGGATCCCCTCCAATCCTCACCCATTGTCCTACACTAGGTGTCCCACCATCTAATACAAAGAGCATGGCCCAACTAGGCGGGTACACATGTGCGTTAGGTGGTGTGGTGATCGTGCAATATGTATTTGCCGCTGTGCCGGTACAGGAAAAGGCTGGGAAGAATGTTCTTTGGCCGAAGGAATTTCCATGAGTAGCACCTACAGCGGCCATAAGAGAGATACGTACGGTGGATGGATTGCCTTGGTGGAGGATGGCGGTAATGGTTATTGTGTCCCCGTAGGCGAAATCATTGCCATTTGCCAAGGTGAAGTTTGGTTGGGTAGCACCGTTCAAAAGGTAGGGGGGTAAGAAGACCTCGACACGGTATTCTTGAGGAAATCGAGTATCTTCTGGGTCACTACCCGTAACTAATACTCTGCCGTCGGGGACAAGCACAGCTTCGTTGTGGTATAGACGGTCGATGGTTGTGTTAGCCATAGAAGACATACGAGAGTTGAGAGGCTTAGAGGGATCGTAAAGAACAGCGTTGAGGTTAGGCTCGGAGGCAAGCCCAAAGCCGGCAAAGCCTTGCTGGCCACCATTTATAATGAGGAATGTACCATCAGGGAGAGCTACCATGCTTGAAATTACTCGCTTTGAAGGCTAGTAATTTCCATTAGCGAGATTTTTTACAAGGAACATAGGGGAGAAAACTAACCATGCGCTCAATCGTCCAATTTGCACCAGCCACCTCGGGCTGGAGAGATACACAATTGTCCAACGCAATTTCTGGACCAGGTGTAGACCCCCCACTGCAGTATTAGAGAAACGAGAGTCAGTATTGCCATGGAAGAAAGATTTAGGCGGAAATAAAAAACTAAACTTTTTTTGGTAAAAAGAATTGATTTTGGAGGAAAAGGGAGAGGGACAATTTCAAATCGGAGAATAGAAGTGGATACAAAAGAAAGAAAACTTGTGAATTGTTTACGAACCAAATCATTACTGTAAGAGGCTCTGTGTAAGGCGCACTTTGAGGCATCAATACAGCAGTACCTTCCATGGGGTATGTTCTACCACCCAAGAAATTATTGACCGCAGCAGGAATATTCGGCAATATTTTCTTAGTCTGCAAAGTAACCTCGTCTAAAATTCTCGCCTCATTGTAGTATGCAATGAAGATGCCTCCAGAGGGAAGAACGGCGAGATAGGGATACAAATTAAATGGATCCGTGCGATCCAAATAATCGCAATAGAGAACACCAGCTCCAGCAGGTCGAGGGATAATTTCAAGCGAAGGAACTGGGGCCCCATTGGAGCCTACTTCGCCACCTACTACTAGAATACTTCCATTGGCCATGACCATTGCTGAAGGGTACCATCTACCGGCTTGCAAGCCCACTTCTGCATAATTCTCTTCCCAGTCGTTTTTGCTCCATACTCCCGGCTCGCCGTCAGGAGTATAAAAGCGTAAACCTATGGTAGATGGAAGTGCCCAACCACCAATGTTAATTTGACGACCGAGACGATCAGGGAGAATGATACTAGCGGAACAGAAGATATCAGTCTTCACGTGCATGGGACGCCATGCCGCTGTAAAATTGTTAATAAGAGTAAGATCGAGTTCATAAGCACCAGTGCTGTTATTTGCTGGTTCTGTGCCAAATTTCTCTAGGAAGGAAATCTTGCCATTGATTCCAACAGCAGATGTTAAAGGAATTATTGGTCCTGCAATTTCATTAGTCATGAGAAGTTGATTATGAGGGCTTACAATGAAGGGGGAAGCCGAAGTGCTGTTAGTTCATGTGACTTACCTCCGATAAGAAATTCGTATTTTCCGGCAGCGTTTCCGCTCTCAAACGTCCAGCTATTGAGAGGTGTGCCAGTCCAAATGTAGTAGGATATTAAATCGGGTCCGCCACAGTGGGTTTTTCTGTCGCCGGAGCACAAATTTATGCATTTAGAATCATCGACTAGTGTGGCACTATGGTCGATGACGTTTTGCACATCCCCACAGACTATATATAGATGGAGTTAATATAAAGTTTTAATCCGCAACTGTGCATCAAAGCAAGACAGTCTCCGAGGTCAGGGGTAGGGGGAAATGGAAAAAGCATTGACGTTGCAAACATGCTTCAGCCGCTTGGTTCAAGTAATACAATGATGCGGAATTGAGACAATTCAAGAGGAAACATACAGCACTGATTAGAAAATTCCATGCCCCCAGCTCCATATCCGTATTCAGAACATAAGCTTAGGCAATTGGTGGCTGTGTTATTGTTAAGGAGCAAGATTTGATAGGGGAATACCCTATTAACAGCACTGTCTCTGCATGGCAATCAGCTCTGGCCTCCCTTCTTGTGCAACAATACCGGCACGGAAGTTGTACATACGTAAGACAACCTTTATATTTCCAATTGCCTGGTAAACTCGTATTTTGTGTCACCGGCAAAGGTAACACAGTTATGTTCGTCTGATTAGAATAGATGCTCATTCTGTCTCCCCCACCGCACATTTGAGTTGGTTTGCCGCCACACGGAGTATTGCATTGGGAATCTGAGGATGCCAAGGCTCCTAGATTAATCACGGCGGAGTCGCAATAACATTGTGTATAATATTCCATTCCAGCTATACTATATCCTGCGGTGATACAGCTTTGTATGCAGGATTCCACAGTCATATTAGCATCGTTGGGCAGGTTTTCTGCGAGAATATTACCACGACCAAGAGCTCGGTCGACCCAGCAACCCTTGTAGGTCCATCCATTGGGAAGATCTGTGATCGTCGCTAAAGGAACAGTGACAATGTTTGTAGTAGGTGTTGGGATAGGGGGCAAAGTCGTTGCGGTATAATTGTATACATTCAACCGCCCGGCCCTAGAAAATTGAGAAGTCAAAAATTGTCTATCAAAGAAGGCTTTCGGAGAAAAATAAGCCCCCTAACTCACCCACCACACCATTCCGTAGAATTGCCTAAGCATGCCATATTGCAACCTGTGGCCGGGGCGCCATAATTTTGCATCTCGTGGTCGCAGTAACATTCGCTGCCATACTCGACACCCGAAAGTCTGTAACCTCCGAGAATGCATGCGGAAAGACACGCATCGACGCTCATGGAAGTTCCAGCAATGGAATAGATCTGCATGGTAAGGGTACGTGCATTCACGCTATCATTATAACATCCAAGTGATGCCCATCCACTCGGTGCTCCTGTGTAAGTAGGAGCAGAAATTGAGCTTGTCGTGAGGGTAGGAAGCGAGATGATAGCATTGTTCAGATCATAAACAGAAAGTCGATTGGGACCACCGCAAGTTTCAGAGGCGTTACCATTACAAGGCATATTACAACCAACTTCGCCATCAGAAGCTGGACCCCCGCCATTGTAGAAGTTGTTACCGCAATCTTGTGATTGTCAAAACTTAGACTACAGAAGCAATAAGAGTTTAAAACTCACAACATTCTCCTGAGTATTCAACTCCAGCAAGTACGTAGCCCAAATTTTGACATGTAGACTCGCAAATTCCAACTGTCAAAGCCGCCTGCCCCCCTGAAGTTGCTGCATTAGTAGTGAGGGTTCGAGCCCCCGCGTTGTCGCTAAATCCGACAGCGAATCAGCAAGCTTTTCTATGGGGTCGTGCAAGTAATTCAAACAATAAACGGGAAAGAGGATGGAAAGAAAGATATCCGCTCAGTGTACCAGGTTACTAGTCTTCTGCCAGTATTGCGATATGCCAGAATCCTGGAGCAGATTGAAAGGAGGGAGAAAAATGCAAGCCATCGATATGCTATCCCTGAAGGGTCTCTTGTACCCTCAGTTGGAATATCTTTCTATAAAAACATGGAAGACGAAAGGAAAATATGTGCATGGCAATGTAACAATGTGCATATTTACCTATAGCAGCCCACATATGACCATATATTTGCCCTTGGTAAGACAGAACGGCTCCCCGAACGCGCTTCGGAATAAGTAAACTATCGGGCGAGAGCCAATTAGCAGACTGAATACATAGTAGGAGTAACCAAAGATATACATACTAATAGAGATAGACCTAGCGCTGTACAGGCAAGGCGAAAAAAAGAGTGTAACATGATTGCAATTGCAATTGTATCGCCCCTCAAACGTTCAAATGCAAAATGGAAAACGACGTTCGCTCAATGATATACAGTTAAAACGGAGAAAGAAATGAGAAACATTAGCACTCGGATATGGAAGTCCATTGAGTTGCTTTACAGCTTAAGATTACCGTGACAAGAAACCGGTAATCCTCTGATCCTTGGAGGCTGACAGGTGCCAACCTGAATATTGAATTTGCTCTCTACGAGAGGAAAATCGTATTATGCTTACCTGTCAACCCGTATCATTTGCTCCCATGTGGTCTAAGGCAAAGCCCGTGGAATTCGCACGATGATCTCCACATTTCTTAGAATGGTGTATGGTACCAAAAAGTTATATCCAAACTATACGATTGTGCAGGTACCACAACAGTGGTACGAATCCTTGGGGATTTCTTTTCTTTTTCGCGAATCCTTGTCTGCGGCTCGATGGTTCCTGATGACCTGATATCTGAATCTCGTTCGGGCATTTTCCACGGCTCGGCTTACACACCGAAAAGGTACGACGTCCATCATGCTTGGCTAACAAACAAACATTTGGGATTATGTCGGGATGACTGCACTCGTGCAGATACGCTAAGTATTGACGGACTGTGTCGCGACTCTCACGGTAGACTTGCGTGGTGTAATAATCATGATAGGGCTCGCCACCACCGACTGTGAGTTTTGAGAGTGAAAAACTTCATTTCATTGGTAGATGAAAAGCTTATTTAAAGCTTTGTGGCAATCTCAGAGCTCATCTATTGTATATTGATGTACTGCATCAAGGTGCAGCGTGAGTGAAGACAGCTGTGACCAACTGATGAGATGGGCTGGCGATACAAATCGAAAGATATCCTGCACAAAAAACCACGCATGGTAGATAGATTTGGGCCAGCGCGAAAAAGCATGTAATGCCTATCCTTAACAATTTCGGAGCAAAGAACGTTGTTGATTACAAGATGTACATGTGTACAAGTAGGTAGTTTTGGCAAGAAACGTTCAATTAAGGTACATTGACCACCTCGAATTAAGCTTATTGTGGCTTACGTGAGCTAGGAGAATTAGACCCCCTTTTGAAGAATCCATGGCCCATTATATTTTCAATTTACCATTTGTAGCCATACATAACCGAATATGGAAACTCATTTGATGGCCTCTCACAAGAAGTGAAGATGAGATATTAAATCTAGACTCGAGCGATACGTTTTGGGCCTATATTCATATCCACGGTAAACGACGTATAAGCGTAAGGTACGCATGTAACTTAGGTTCTTAAAGAAGCAATAAACTGAAGATATATTCCAAGTTAAATTGTACCTTATTTACCGTGTAAGCAGCGATCATGGAGAACTCATGTCTTTTACCATACCGAGATAATGATAATCAATAATATGCACTCATTGTCTCATAGAAGTGGTCTGACCAACGCCGAAGCGTCGGTAGAAGGCAGAGAAAGCAGCGATACCAACATACTCATTGTTATGGACGAAAGTAGTATAACCAGAAACTCTATGGATCGGCCCGGAAGTCATAAGTAGGGTTACATTACATACCGAGACACGACATTTAAACAATGCACCAATCACGCATGCCCCAGTCTTCGTGTATGCAGAAATCTCAACAGTTGCGAAAGTTTATGGAGTGTATCAAAATGTATAATATATTATACGTCAAAATGATTTCCATTTCCGTTGCCGAATACTCCTCTATCTTGCCACGTGTATCGTCCACAAATTTGGTCCATGTAATATTAAACTTAAATGAGGTATTTATCCTATCTATCTCACCTCATCTATCTCCACCAGCCCGAACACTTTATCCCCTGGCTTGAGATTCTCAGCTCAGTGGGGATCCGCAGGCCCCCAGTGAATACATCTTGACGCTCTTGACAGTCATGCCTCTCTCTTCGGGCGGCCCCCACGTCGGGCCCCACTGACTTGAAGCGTTCCAAAACTCTGCCGGGGCCGTCAGACTGGCGTCTCCCCATGGTTTGTTGCCAACCTTGTCCCTATCACCGATGTTAGCCTTTCATTGTATCCAAATTCTGGCGCAAGATGACAACTTACGGGAAATATCCGTTGGTTCCACCCACTGCTACACTGTTGAATGATATTAGCAAATTTTAGGTATATCACTTCATAGTAAAGGTCAACTTACTTTAGGATCAGATAGAAAGCCTGATCGAATGGAGTGGCTGGATTGCCAGTTTGACTCCACGGGTCATGGAGAGCTGAGTTATTTACGATGGTCTTACCAAATTCCCCCCTATTCCACATACTGTTATACCCCTTGCTGAAAGACAGGTAAAATACTTGCTGCACGAGGATTAGTTTTTGGCAAGCCACATAACCAGGATTCTGAAGATCATACCAAGAGACGACTGTTGATGTAAGTGAAAATGTAGTCATCGCCCCATTCCAACCCATAAGTATAATAGCTCTCACTATAGTCGGTTCTTCGGATATTGTGCTTCCCATCTGTTTTCCAAAAAGCATCTACTTGAGGGATTGGGCCCCAGTGCTTTTAAAGATCGTCAGATTAAATACGTCTAAACCAAGCTGGGGAGATGATACCAGAGCAGAAATGATACTGTCGCGACCTCCGTCATATGTAGCTCCATCATTGCCTTTACTTTCGGCAAGATCTATTTCACCACTAGCAGGCCATGGCCCGTATACAGAATCTTCTGGCATCATCCTGATTTCAATGTTAGCCCTTGTCATGCCAAGCGGAAATTAGACCCTACCAAATCGCAGGCCATAGCCAATCGCCCTTCGGCATCTTCGCAACAACTTCAATCTTGCCATATTTGATACTCTTTTTTCCTTTTGTGGACAATCTTGCGCTGCGAACTGGGTTAATGATGGTACCAGCTGTTATATTGCTGTACATTGAGCAGGATGAACCTGCGTCGTCAGAGGTGCATACTCCATCTGGCCTATTGTCGGTCGTCAAGTTCAATGTATACCCGTTCAAGATCTGAGCCGGTGTGATGTTTGTAGAATTTACCGTGAGCGTTGGGACAATATGAAGTCCTTCAGCATCGGTGTAAGCATTCTGGGGGTCATTTGTGGTCCACTCAAAAGATCCAGTGCTAGACTCTTCAGCTAACAGATTCACCTAAAATTCGTTGTTGAGGCAAACATACCCAAAGCCGCCTCGTTGGATTTCATAACTCCAGATACTTGAGTCAATATTATGAAAGTCATCCTCGAACATGAGGCAGTAAGAATTCTTAGGCACTGAGCCGACACTGATGGAGCATATGATACCCCCAAGCCCAAGGCCAATGACGATACTTGTCCAAAAGATAATTGAATCCCAAGTTCGTCCCGACCATTTCTTGCGTTTCCCTTCAGTCGCAACCCTTTCTAGCCATGGTTTTTCGTAACTTTTTCCAGGTCAGTACTGGTCAATTTGGCTTGGAAATGTTCGACTTACTCGCCAATTAGTCGAGCGCTCTTAAAACGGCGTTGCCTTGGAGGCACGATATCTAATACATCTTCAACGGTCAGCAATTTCTTCAACAAAAGTGCAGAACCCGTACCTGAAACTGATGAAGCTTCGACTGGCGACGAAAATCGATTGCTTGGTGTACTTGGGCGAGAGGATCTATGATTTGGTGTCCCTGGTTGGGACAATCGTCGAGGTGTTCCCGGTGCAGACACTCGATGAGTTTGAGATTCTTGTGCGGTCAGAGACGCGCTGTACGTTGACATGCTGAGATCTGTACCGTCGCCAACTTTGAAGAATTTGGACAATCCGTTCGTTAAATCATCAAAAAACTGTGTTTTCGATTTCGACAACTGATTTCTTCTATTGATCCAAGAACTTACCCAGAATCCCCATGAAGAATATATGATAAGATTGAAAAATGTTTCCAAGATAAGAAAAGGCCCTCGAGATAAAAACCAAAAACAATCAATCCTCTTCAATAATGCTAATATCGAATACCGCATGGGCTGCAGAGTACCTTGTAATTGCATCAACCCCTGAGGGTAGGACCGTTTTCGGCCAGGTTTCGAAAACAAATGAGAATATTAAGCGAAGCTGGTTGGCCCTTGTAGATCTGCATATCGTGTAATATCGCCGATAGATGGAATATAGGCGACATCGAGAACAACAGAACAGTTTTGATAACAGAGTCACAAGAAAGAAAATCTCAGCTACCTACGTTCGGCCAAATAGCATAGCGCCTGTTGGTATCTAGTGGTTGTGAACCATTTCCACCTAATATTTTGATGACTTGGGAGCCTCCAAGATGAAAGTTAAGGGCGGATGTTACATCAAAATCATAAAGGCGTCAACCCACGATAATGATTCAATTGTCCGAAAGCCACTTAGCCTTTCAGACAGATGATACGCTGACGAAATGATATGATGGGGCTGTAACACTTCACAGAAATACATGTGAATACGAAGGGTTCAGCGACCTGCAAGTAAGTCTCATTCATCCATGTGGTAATGAACATATTGGGGGATAAAAGACAGACTGCTGAGACTCGAGAGAGATCAAGATGGTGTTGAGGCAAAAGTTCAACAAAGCTCCAGCTCGAATAAAATGACAAAATAACAGTTCAGATGCCCCAGAAGGATAGATGAATGTTGGGGTATCTCATTCGTGTGACCAAGAAAATGAAGTTGTTGAGAGTCGGAATATCACAGAGATCGACAAAAAGAGTTTCCTAGTGAGCTTTCAGGGTTGGAGAGTGTTGGATTATTTTGAAATTCTCGTATGAGTGGGAGTAGGACAAAGTGCGAAATCAACAGCCAACCAAAAGTTAACATTGTTGAATCCTTCAGGTAACATGCATCAATTTGGAGGGGTAATGGTACAAAGGCCAGGGTGTCTTAGCGACATTTATTTAGGGTAAAGAAGCCTATAGTGGGTCTGTGAAACCCATGAAGGCTCATGGTGGGATATCACTCCGAGCTTTGCACCTAAACCCCTTTGTATGAAAACGTTGATAATATACCATGCTGTACTAAGGGCCAAGCGCTGATAGCGCTTAATCCCTCTCATCCTATGGGAAATTGGAGAATTCCAATATATCTCACTGATATTGCCCTAATATGACCCTCGATCCAGCCAATTATATCATAGCAAACAGCAGAGCTAGAATTCCAAACATTTTGATGGTGGCTAGTGCCTTGCTTCTATTTCCGTTGTATTATTTTCAATATACCCGGGCTTTCTAGGTAATTTGAGGGCCTCATCCATTTTCGTATCCCCAGCCTATCTGTGAAATTCGAAAATGTGGTCAATACCAGCATGTACAACATTTTTCTGGTCAATAATGGCCTCCCAATACTTCGGATTGTGAATCCTTTCAATGGGAAAGCTTCCCGTGCGGAATTATCTATGGAAAGTCCCAAAGATACCACACGTTCCATTATAGAACTGTCATAAGCCTCCCGCCTTATTGTCGGACCATAAACCTATTCTTAGGCCAATATTCTGCAACCTGCATGCGCGAATATATAGATGAAGCTGCAACTTTCGTCCAAAGATAATATAAATCTGCAAAGCTGATCCAATAGTGTAGGCTTCCTGCAGAAGGTGTGGCTACCGCGTTTTGCAACACCTAGACTATCAGCCACGAGCTCGATATCTTAGATGGATGGTTGAACTAGATTCGTAATTTCCAATCTGGTAACCCCTTTCCGTCTAGCCTCACTGCCTATTCTCCGTTGTGAACTTTGATTCTCTCCTTTAGCCGTTGATAAGGAATGTGTTGGCAAGTGTAATATTGACTTCCTTCCTTGACAGATCTTGTTGATTTCCTTTAATTTCGGTGGAGTATCGATTACTCATAATCTCAAGTTTCCACTCATCGAAACTGAACTTGGAATTCTCCAGACTCTTGGTTGAGATTGGGTTTTCCCCCCGCTGCCTCCGCCTACAACGCGATGTTAGAAGAATTCAACTTCCAATTGCCGCCTGGCGAAGAGCCAACATCACCACAAGAAACACGTCCTGCTATGGCAGAAAGACATCAGAGTGTGCCGGTACCTTCCAGGTCGCGGCCTGAAAGTTTGATGCCAGTCTCTCGACCCCATAGCATCATGAGTACAGGATCTGCAGGAAGCCGCGATCGTCATACTCTGGTACGTCTTCAGTTACACAGCCCAAAATCTTTTCCTTTCTCGTACAAAACTCCAAGCAAGTCCTGAAGTTCACCTAACGATGTTTACAGGTTGCGAAATATCTGCAAAGGCGATGCGCTGCTGCGAAATGGCTTCAACCGATCGAGGAGGAAGATGGCACAATCAACGAATTATCTTGGGTCGGTGTTGCTATGCGGCTTCCAGATGGTAGCTACTACACCGAGCCACCAAACATCAACAACAATTTCTACACTGTGATGCAATACTTAAGTTGCAAGGTTGCGTTCACAATGTCATCTGATATAACTGCGGCATTGATGGACCAAATTGGTCCTTTTCAAACCGAACTTCAGGTACATCCACGCGGTATAAGGCTCCCAATAGTCCAAAACCTTTCAGAACTTGCTTATGGAGGAACTGGCGTATCAAAAAAATCGTACTTGTGCGTGTTGAGAGAAGAGAGGCTTGTTCTTATATGGAACGAGTCTGTGGAGAGTATCATGACACATGGCGCAGATGTCGAAGGAATTCTCGTTGGCTTGGTAAGTCATCTCGATCTAAAAAAAGCTTGAATGGTGCTTATGAAAGATAAAATAGATCTGGGGATCTCATATTGGTACAATGACAGCCACCTCGCCATATGCCTCCATGACTCCACCGATTACACAAACGCCAGGCGAAACTCCTGGACGAACACCATCGGCAATTAGTGAGGACCCCGAATTTAATGAGAAAATGGGTATCATTCAGGCGGCCATTGAGCGTGAAGAAAATAAGGACACAATTTTCAATCCAGATATAGAAGCTGCAGCACCCCCGGAAAGGTATGTCCTCTTTGTTTCCTAGTATATCTTTCTTTCCTCATTTTCCCCCTCCCCTTAAATCTTCCTCCAATAGTCAATACTGACTGCCCGATCTTAATAGACCATTTTTGCTACTGCATGCTGGGGTCATTGGATTTGCGATGACACTCGTAGTCTTTGTGCAAATGCTATCCGCATCACGACTGATCACCGAGTATGAATGGGACGGCGGAGTAATTCGATTTGCCTTAGTTGCTGTCATCCCATTTTTCGTTTCCTTTTCTCTGGTAAGACATCCCAAGCCACACTCGTAATAATAATTTTGAATGGAGGGAATCGCCGATGATTAACCGAATGTCACTAACACTTCAACTCACTCCCAGTTTTTTATGATCGTTATTGCAGGAAGTCTTTTCCAATTGTTTGGTCCCTTAACATATGTTCGGAAAAATTCGCAGGTTGGCAATCCTCAATTTCTTTCTAAAACTTCCTTTGATAGGCAATACTGACTCCACGACCACAGTTCTATTCGGCAAAGCCCCCCAAGAGGGGTCGCTATCCGGACTTGGAACTGCCACACATCACTATCCAGATGCCAGTCTACAAGGAAGGTTTAAAGGGGTAAGGGCCAATTCGGCTATAAAATTATTGTCAACATCGTTTATTGACTTGAACAGTGTTATTATTCCAACCGTCACGAGTATATTAGCCGCGATCCGATACTACGAAGCACAAGGAGGTTCCGCTTCAATCTACGTTAACGAAGATGGTATGCAAGCTGTTGACCACGAGCTAGCGGAGGCTCGCAAGACTTTCTATGAATTGAACAATATCGGATATTGCTCTAGGTATGTTGTCAATATTTTTCTTCCCCACGTTAACTGTAACATTAATGCACCGTCTAGACCCAAACACACCCACAGCAAGAGAAAGTGGTACCAGGGTAAGAAGGTCCAAGATAACCCCGAAGGATTCCAGCGAAAGGGCCAATTCAAGAAAGCATCCAACATGAACTATTGCTTGAGTTTCTCAATTCGAGTTGAAGATGAGCTACTCCGACTTATTGCTGCGAAATCTGCGGAGGAGGAGCGACCAGAGGGTGATATCACCCCAGAAGAGGAAGATGTGCTCTATAAACAGGCCCTTGCAACTTGTCTTGAGCAAGATGAAGGACGAACTATGGCAGGAGGCAATGTTCGTATTGGTGATATTATCTTGATCATTGATAGTGACACTCGAGTGGTGAGTATCTCTCCATGAAAGACTAGAGCGGATGCTAATGAGTTTAGCCCGAGGATTGTCTTCTTCTTGGTGCTTTGGAAATGCATGAAAGTCCTCAAGTAGCTATCTTGCAACATGCCTCTGGTGTCATGCAAGTCGCTCATAATCCTTTCGAGAACGGAAGTAAGTGTACCCACTGAATACCATTCTATTTCCATAATTTTAACAGCTGATAGTCACCTACTTCACGAACCTCATCTACATGTCCATCACTTTCGCAGTAGGCAACGGTGATTGTGCTCCATTCGTAGGCCACAATGCCTTCCTGCGTTGGAAAGCAGTGCAAAGCGTAGCATATGAAGAAGATGGACAATTGAAGTTCTGGTCTGACGGTACGTCAGCCCAACACCCACTCTACAAAAAAAGACTGACACCTTTCTAGATCATGTCTCTGAGGATTTCGATATGAGTCTACGACTTCAAATGGCCAAGTTCATCGTAAGATTGGCAACCTACCATGAAGGTGGATTCAAAGAAGGTGTATCCCTCACCGTCTACGATGAACTTGCTCGATGGGAGAAATACGCCTACGGATGCAACGAATTAGTCTTCAACCCGATTTACAAGTGGTGGAGAGGTCCATTTACCAAGCTCTTCATGAGATTCCTCTGGAGTGATATTAAGCTCACCTCCAAAATCACCATTCTAGCCTACATCGGAACCTGTAAGTACCTCCACAATCCAAAATCCCTATCAATAGTAACAAACTAATCCCAAAAAAAAACAGACTACGCCATTGCCTGCGCCATCCCCCTCACCCTAGCAAACTACATAATGGTCGGCTGGTTCAACGATTCCCTCGACCAATTCTACCTCACCTCCTGGAAAATCTTCGTCGGCATGGCTGTAATCTTCAACGTGCTCTCCCCCCTCGCCTTCGCCATGTTACGGCATCGACTCGGCGAAAAAGTCTTCGTTTCCTCCATCGTTGAAACCGCAAAATGGACACCCATGTTCATCCTCTTCTTCGGTGGCATCTCGTTCCATCTCCTAACTGCTATCCTATGCCATTTCCTCAGTATAAAAATGGAATGGACGGCGACGGCTAAGGAAGTCGAAGCGGGTGGCTTTCGGATTGGGTTGGATAAAATCTTTCGGGATTTTAAATGGATGTATTTGTGCATTGTTCCGGTGATGGGCGGCATGATATATCTTGGAGCTTTTGCGCCGAGAGGATTTAATATTACTGATTTTACTGCGATTGTACCGCTTTCCAACCAAGTCGCTTGTCATATTTTACTTCCTGTAAGTCTCCTTTCTCCCCCCTCTGCCATGCCATGACTAACAACCCCCAAGTTCGCGCTCGGACTTTTCTAGTTCCTGTTCGTCGCCAATCTTCCATTCATAGGTATATCATTGTATATATCCCACTCAAATCATTTTGCACTCCTTAATTACACTCCTTAATTACACTCCTTCCTAAAAAGAATAATACAGGTGTGGTCGTTGGAATTTACCTCTTGAACCCGAATCGGCCGAAGAGAAGGTGTTTTGTTTCCTCGCGCACTTGATTAGCGGCGGCGTATTGCTTTGAAATATACCATTATCATCTACACAGATATTTTATGACGGTGGGGTATAATATAGATTGGCAGCAGATTATATAAGAGAGATGAGATGGGATGTATACAGTAACGATATAATTTATTTCCAGTTTTTGAAAGAGGAATCTGCAGCACACATGTGTGTGCACCTTGAGGTACTCCATATAATCCCATCATAGATGTTATACAAGCCAGTCGATTGTATTCTCACAAACTGGTATCTCTGCAACAAACTTTCTTGCGTAATGGATCTCTACGAGTGAAGTTTGTTCCGAGGTGCCTCAGCATTCTCCAAAGCTTCGTCTTCTAACGCTGTGTCTAAATCCGAAGACTCCTCAACATCTTCCAAAGCCTTGTTCTCTATAGAACCACCCTCTGAGTCAGTATTTTCTAAATCTTCACCCTTCGAAACTCTGGGGGAATCTAAAGCCTTTAAGAGCTTCTGGTTCCTTTTCAACGCCTTGACTCTAGCTTTCTCTTTCCACTCGGCTTTAGCCAAGGACAGGTCGATTTTCTCCTCCACCAACCCCTTAATATGGAATGCTAGTGCCTGGCTGTAGAATACACCTGTAAATCTGTAGCTTAGCCAGAGGTACAGGGAGATGACTTTATGTAGTGATTCGATTTTGCGCACATATTTTGCTCTTATGTTTTGGTCAACAATTGTATCGGGGTCTTCGTCCAGAAGTTCAAGGTCAATCTCCGGTATATTTAGGATATGACCACTGGTATTGTTGGCCACATGTCTCGCGAAGGCTCTCACTACTTCGATAAGTCCAGGATCACGCAAAGGTACGGGAGCAGCCAGGAAAACAAGACGGTCTCGAATGGAGAGGTTACATCCTTGAATAGCATCCGCGATAGCGACGTGATCTTTGAGGTTGCAGAGATGAAAATCGCTGCTCGTAGATCCGAGTTCGTGTAGTCGTAGTAGGATATAACTGAATGGTATACCTTTTGGGAAATACTCGGCGAAGCGCTCTATAACACTTGCAGGAGGAAAGATCCCCGCTGATGTCATTTGTGCGGCGTCTCTTGACATAGCACGCGACAGTATTTCGTGATCGCCTTTGTAGAATGTCGAGACGATGCCAACGGGAGGCTCGGTTGGTTTAACCGGGGTGCCATCAGTGACATCAATCGGTCCTGCTTTGATGGCATCGTCGGCCGTCTTATATCTCCCAGCGCGACCAGCGATTTGTTTGATTTCCGAAAGAGGGAGAATTATATTGTCTGTGCCGTTGTTCCTGCTGACAGATTCAAAAACGACACGTTTGATACTCAAATTCAAACCCATGCCGATGGCATTGCTGGCAACCAAAAAATCGTATTCATTGTCAGGGTCATTGAACAGAGCGGCCTGCAGAGCACGAGTCTCGGGGGGTAATGATCCATAAATAATTGCGCATCGTTTACCTTTGTAATGTGCCTCAATTTTGTTTTTCATTGCATGTATCCTCAACCTCGAGAACAAGATGATGGCATCTCCCTTCTCTAATTCCCTGATAGCTTTGTCATCTCCATCTGCTGAAGGAGTTGACATACGAGTAAGACTTGTGTTCGTCACTTGTAACTTTCCAAGTCTCTCGTAGTTATGTACTATCAACTTATCTCCCATCATTTCACACAATTTTTTTATCAGGTCGGTCGTTCGGACTTCGCCACAAAGATGGACTTCCTGAGCCTGCACACCAAGCACTGCTGCAGTCCAAGCCCACCCACGATCCTCATCTCCGATCATTTGAATCTCGTCTATAACCGCTACGTCGACTTTGGTGTTAAGAGGTACCATCTCCACAGTACAACTCTTCATAATATCCTTCGTACCCTCGGGCACACGTCGTTCCTCTCCCGTAACTAGGGAACATGGCTTGCCTTTCGCATTGAACCTTGTGTACACCTCGTGCGCTAGCAATCTCAGGGGTCCAGCATATATACCACTTTTGGCTGCCTCGAGCTTTTGCAGGGCATGGTATGTCTTGCCAGAATTTGTTGGTCCAACGTGTAGATGGAAAGTCCGTTGCATAGCTCGTGTTGCCGGGTACCATTCAACCGGATAACGAAAGTCTGCCAGTCTCTTGTGGCTTGCATGTTCTTCTTTCGAAAACCGGTCCGAGAGTATAAAGTGTATAAATGCATGATACATCTCGTCTTCTAAACCTTTGAGATCCTTTGTAATATATGCATCCTTAAGTTGGGAAAACATAGGGTTCGAGACTTTGTCCATCTCGCCTCGTTCAGTAGCTCTTTTGCCTGCTGCTACTACCTTCACCTCAAACTGTTCGAGCTTATCTTCGAATTCCCTCCTACTTGATAGACCCCATCCTTTCAATTCTGCGTCTCCTACTGGGCCTCGATATATTGTTCCATCAACAAGTTTCTTTTTCAGGTGCCGAACTTCTTTTGCTATCAAGGCTTCAAACTTTCGAAACTCCGTCTTAGCCCGACTCTGGGTATCTTTCGGTCCATAGCTTGTATATGAACTTCCTGCATGGCGATATGGTACTTCGTAGGGTGATTTCTCTGGATACTAGAGATTTTAGTAGTAAGTAACAATGAAGAGACTATAAAGGTAGCGGCACCGATGTTATATACCTTTTTTTGACGTTTACGTTGATATGCCCTTGCCACAGGGCTAGACTGATGGAAACTTCTGCCTTTAGGTTTGGGAAGTGAAGGACTTAACCATATCAAGCTGCGGAATGTACAGAAAGCACATTGCCCAGGTCTGTTCCTGACCAATGTCATCACAGCAGTCATACAGAACAATTGTATGGTGTTTACAATATTCATATCAAATTTGGGAATATATTTTTGTGATTAGGTAATCGTCGGGCCGCCTTACTCCGTGTTTAGCGTCAGCTGCAGCCGCATTAGCTTTTTCGTCATTGTACTTCCCAAACTTGTTACATATCAACGCAGTAATCGAATCGTACAACAAACTTCACCAGTTTCTTCCATTAGAATAAAATTCCTCTATTTCATGCGACTACTGATACCACCTTCATCCATAGTTACATCTCACCACAGTTGAGCCATATTTGCGAAACTTATTACCATTGCGCATCGCGAGAGAACATTCTCCCTAGAAATTGTCAAGTCAAACCCCAATAATGGCTTCCTCATCCACACCACCAACTCCTCTTCTCTAGTTAGTTTTTGTCTTCCTCCCAGCCCCGTCAGTCAATCTCTAATATACTCAGCTCTTGTATCTCTCACAATACCACAATTCTCACCGAGCATACCGCATCCGCCACTTCGCAAACCTCCTCCCTAGCCTCCCTTGTCCTCCCCAAAATTAAACATGACGAGCCTCAAAAACTTACTTACACACACAACAATTCCTTCATTCATTATATGGCATCCGCACCCTCTGAATACCCGGCTTCTGAATCTTCTGCCGGGGGACTCACATTCCTTGTAATCGCTGATGCTTCTCTCGGCCGTCGCATACCATTTGGATTCCTCTTCGAGATCAAAAAGCGCTTCCTTACATCATTTCCACCTTCCACTACCGACTTTTCTGATTTAGGTAGCTATGGTGCTGGAGCCTTCAATTCGGAGTTGAAGAGCTTGATGGTGGAATACGGAACGACTCAGGGTGGCAAGGAGGATGCGATCAAGAATGTTCAAGGAGAAATTGATAATGTGCGAGGAATTATGAGTCAAAATATTGAGAGTCTTTTGGAGAGAGGCGAGAGAATTGACTTGTTGGTCGATAAAACGGACAGACTAGGTGGAAGCGCATCGGAATTCAGGATTAGGAGCAGAGGATTGCGCAGGCAAATGTGGTGGAAGAATGTCAAGTTGATGGTACTCTTGACTGTCGTCATCATCTTTCTGACCTACTTGTTTGTGGGTTTTGGCTGTGGATTACCTGGCTGGCAAAAGTGTGTTGGGTAGTCAGCTCAGGGGGGACGGCATAATGTGGATGAAGAAAGCCATGCATTGAATTAAAATTGTCAAATGTGGAAGATATCATTAGGATTGGGGACTTTATACCACGGATTGGAGTTTTGTCATGCAGCTTTTTGGTATTCTAGTATACTTACGTTGACGAGTTTAATGTCAATTTCTAATTATTTTATCAATGCGCATTGGAGAGTGATGACCTATCGCATCTGCTAATATAAGAATCAATACCCATATATACACATTCGCAAAAATCCCACATCCTTTTCCCAACCCAAACTCCAATACACCAAACCCAGTCAATAAATTCCAATAACCACCATTAACTCGACTTTCAAACCTCCCTCACAACTTCACCTCTCTCTCCTCAACCCCAGCACTTTCATAAACATACCCCCTCGCAACCGGACTCCCCGTCCTCCAAACATCATTTCCATATTCATTTGTAAAGCTACCTACGCCTGCGGGCGCTTTCCTCAATTTATCTGTAAAGAATACTGGATGGCGTTTTGCGGAATCGAGGATGAATGTGCCGTTTTTGTGGGTAAAGTAGAGGAAGGGTGAGGACGCGGGATAGGATAGGGGGTGTGTTGTGTGGGTTGTGTGTGGTGGGAGAGCTTCGATTTGGGTGCGTGGAGGGGTGGAGAATGATAGTGATGGAGGGGGGAGGAAAGATTGGTATGTAGGTGGGGGATTCGAGGTTGCTGGTGGGTTTGAAAGTGGAGTTGAGGATGTGGATGGTATCGGGACCTGCGATTGTTTCATAAGCACGTACTCCCCATTATACCCGCGCCGGATAAGTAAAGACAGGCCATAGTACATGACAGGTACATACCGTAGGTCTTTTTGGCTGCAAAGAAGAAATCATTTCGTTGTTATTTGTAGGTATGGAAGTAGCTGTAGAAAGCGATTGTTCATGCGATTGAGGGGTTCTCAATGCAAACGCTGGATGCGGCGCGAATATCTGAGATATGGAATGGCGTAGAGGTGGCATTTCGGAAAGTACGCGAGTGAACTTCCTTCTTTGTATTGGCTTTTGGATTGTAAAAAGGAGTACGATGAACCTAAGCTTTCCCCTTAAGATGATATCAATTGTAAGAAAACTACAACAATATATCAGATTTCCTGATACTTAAGTAAAAGTAGGCTTTTCAAAGATTTCAATTGATGGGTAAAGATACCGGAAGTCTGGAACCGGAAAACATGCCCAAGAGGGGAAATTTCTAAAGTGTGGGGTAAGTCTAAGTAGCTCCAACTTTAAATGGACGTCTGTCATAGGTGCCGAGGTATAGAAATGATGCATAATGAGACGTGGTCGGTAATGGAGCTGTGTGTATTTTATGGGTCATTGTTATGTTATGGATGCTGTGCCTGCTAGTTGCTTACATATCCGAGATTATGGTCTGTACACAGGAGTCTCATAGACCTGACTCTGCTAAGTAGCTGGAGAAAACTGGTGAAGCTACTCAATCAGCAGCTGGCTCTGTAAACTTATAAGAAGCTGCTGCTGTATGCTAATTTGTGACCGACTATAGCTTTTGGTGTGGTCGATGAAGGGTCATTCTCACCGCAAAGCACTCTGCTTTGCCTAGGTCCGCCGAGCCTCCCGACGTGCTAAATGCCAGTGCAACTTAAAATCACAAGTGGAAAGGTCTCACAAGCTTTTGCAATCATTTCAGCATTTTCAAACGCATAGTTCATGCTATGAAAGGGCCAAAGCTCAAGCCGGTGACTTTGAGTGGAAGATGTTGTGGATATTATTGCGGTTGCCAAAACATATAGGTTCAACAAATGCCCCAATAAGTTCGAGCTGGAGCAAGATCAAGTATTTGATAAAGAGCAAAACAACAGTGTTACAAATGGGATTGGGTGACAGTGAAAAATAAATTGAGGATGTTATAACTTGAGTGCACTGAGCCAAAATCTAAGGGAATTTGTTGGATAGTGTAACTCTGGTATAGCTCACTAGAATTCCCCATACGATCCATACAAGAGCGGTTGTTGGTGAGTCCCTTGAAAATTACCCGAACGCAATGCACCCACCGGAATTAGTTTTCTGGCGCAAGATGAGTCTATCTAAGACATGGCAAAAGATAAGAAATGTAGTATATATACCATAACAACTCACGTTCTCTCACCAGATCGCACGGCGGTCAAACATGCCTGTTTGATTCAGGTCAACTGCGATCTGGCGGAGGAGTTAGCACGCCTGGTTCGAATCGAAAAAACCCCGTCCGGGGGGTTCCTTCCGCCCCTCTCGAGGGGCGGAAGGTTTTGCCATTTTGAATATTACTTCTTGGTATTTTTTATTTGACTGTTTTACTGTGGAGGAAAGAGAAGTAATTAACCTGTCTAGTTTTTGGTTTTGATTATTGTTTAGTTAATGGGGCAGTATAAGGGAAGCCAACGGATTGGATGGCGGTAAGCGATGGCGACGGCGACAGTGGGTCGAGCTGTCTACGATCAAAGCTGCATAGGTAGGTATTCAAGGAATGTGCGGGATAGAAATCAAGATTGGCTCACTGAGTTTCTAGTCTAATGATTAGATACTTGAGTTCTCTTGGAGATTCACTGGGGCATACTTGAAGTTTCTACGTAAGAGCGTGGTCGTTCTCTGATTGGTCAATTCCCACCTTTCGATGTTTATTTATTGCAAAAGCTTCTCAAGTAAACTTCAAATTAAAATTTATACTGCTGGGAATGGTGCGGAAAGATCTACTTTATCTTGAGCATAGCACATTTTTATCATGGTCTCACACCAGGCGCAAAATCGCGTTCTGATTGTAAATTAAATTTCCACCGGGCTTTCAAGTTTCGATGTCATTAACTTTGCTGAACAACTCCGATTTCAAGTATATTTATGACTCATTCCCAAATCAATATCATTGTTGAAGCCGCAGTAACTCGTTATCAAACAACATCAATCGCAATCTCCTTGAGCGGGATAGAAATGGCGTGATAGTGGAGCTGCCAACTATTTGAGTCACAAAGGCCGGTCATATAAGATGGGACGACAACATAAGAGCCACTCAATACACATATTCACCTTAAACCTGCTGCGCCTTCCAACCAAAGAAATCAATTTCTCACCCGGGCCTTGATTTCCAAATTTTCCATCTCGTAACCGAGCCTCGCTTCGCCAACAAGGTACAGCTCCAAACGTCTATAAAAGAACTTCTCCCTCTATCTTCCTTCCTCTTTTGTTTCTTTCCTCTTCAATCCATTCCCACCAGTTCGATCATCACACCCTTCCTAGTATTTACAAGTACTTCGGTATTTGCAAATCATTAAGGTGGCGCTATGATCTTGCCAGTGTGGGGATTAACCAACATCCCACCAGTATGAATCATCTATAGCGGTTTACCAATTACATTGCGTACATTGCGTACATCACTATTGATCAATCAGAAGGGTGGGATATGTCTTGTACGCATATAACTTCACTTTCTATTGTTAATAATGTTGGTTGAAAATGAAAACCTTCTTGTTCTCATGCGGGGTGATGGAATATGTGGCGAGTCGGATTCAAAACCTGTCCCATGAATAAGTACTGGTCGCATCTTTGGGGAGTCTGTGGATGGCCGATGGCTGTCCTACGATTCATTTGGCTATTCTCGCTATTTGTCAAGAAGTTGATCTCTTTTGATCCTGCTGACATTGGCATTTTGGGGTTTGAATTTTGGGCTTTTGACTTTGGGCTTTTCGGAGCTGAGATTGGGGGATTGGGGGATTGTCAACAAGACGTGGTTTTCGATTTTGAGTTATTTTACTTTTCATGATCTATGATGAGCCACCATCGATGTCAGACATTGATTCATTTCCCATTTATTCTATGGGCCTTGAATCTTTGATACATCGTTTGGATTAACTGAGATCACTTTCTTCATTCTTTTTCTTTATATATTTATTTCCGATTTATTTTCGTGGTCGCGCAAATTTTGGTGCTTGGATAACTTGATGAAGTGTTTGGAACAGTGGATGGTCGTTAAATTATCGCATGGAATGGAAACTTTGCATTTTGTACTTAGTCAAGATATGAATAGAAATAGAATGGCTTCACAGTATGTTTGACCGTAGATCCAGCTCTTCGTGTTAATTCTTCGTTTTGAATTGCAGTTTTTGATATTGCCTCTGAATCAACGTGGGATTTGTTCACTATTCTAGAGACGCTCTTCAGATGTATTTGCGGTGTCCATGTTTTCAATGATATTAAGGGAAATGGTTGGCACGGCAAGGCTGGATCTCATTGGTTGCTTTCTAGGTAGTTGCTGTTCGAATAGTACCTATATTAACATTATTCAGTTGATTGAGGCTAGGTACCTAGTAAAAGGCTTGCAGAAGGGATACGAAAATGACGATTTTGATCAAGAGAAAGCTTGTGGTGGTGTGTGGTTGTAATTTTCGTCAGAGTGAAATCGCGTTGGTTGACTTGTTAGCTGAAGTTTGATATACAATGGAAATACTAGATGCACAGATCAAGGTAGTAAGGATAGTCTCAAGATTCATGACCACTTTCATTTTCATTACGAGATCCAAGACTGTAAATCGCCAACTAGTGAAACAGTCCCAGTGGTGACGTCCTTATCAACTCCGGAAGATTGAAAAGGTAAATTGCCCTTTTCTCATGCCAATCCAATTCTTCCAGCGTACAGTCCCATTTATCTTCCCCATCTAATTGCCCTGTTTCATCTCCAGCACTAGTTTCTGTGACTGAATCAGATGTTGGAGTTTTCTGGACGCGTTTGACTTTCCAAGCCCAATTGCCAATCTCAATAAACATAATTGAAGAAGACTTCGTAACTATGATTTTGGCATAAAGTCGTGCAATACGTTTTCGATCTTTTATGTTTGGCCAGTGAGAACACTTGATACTAGGATAAGGACCATCGTGTGATGCTTCTGGTTGTATGGATAAATAGGTAAGCCGTGGTGCATGGCAAATCCAGTCAAAAAAAAATGTCTAGACACTCATATCGTCAATGTATATTACTATGTATTTAGGGAGAAAGTCTTACCAAAGGCATTTGCTTGTCGAAGTTGTATCTGCCAGATAAAGACACTACAGTTTTCACAAATTTGTAGCCTCGAAATTCCCAAAGAGAAATTTTCTCTAGGTTCAATTGATTTCGGAAGTAACACAAAGACAATCTGGAGGCCAAAGCTTGCTCATAAAATTCGGGTGTTCTGAAATTCCCAGCATCTTCCGTTAAGACCACCTCCATGAGTAGTCCTTCTTTGGCCGAATCGATCCATCGAACTACATCCATTGTCAAACAAGTAACCCATAATCTTCGAAGTAACGGGCATTCTTTTTTGTCAAAGAAATTTGCAAATGTATTAATCGCACACACACTGGAACGATCTAAAAAGACTCTCGAATTAGAGAGCTGAAGGGTCTCTAGCTTTTCTGTCTTAAACAATTCTTCCAAGGTAGAAGACGCCAAGAGCACGCCAGGCCCTAATCTCAGGTGAATCAATGCTAGCGGTAAGGCCCCAGGTTTTCTCGCATAAGAATTGCAAACCCTGCTCAAAAATTTCGATTGATCCCGCGTAATTCTTGAGTTCTTCGGCGGATAAACATCATCATCATCATAATCATAAGCTGTGAGTATACCCAAACCTAAAGTGGTGAGGTGTGGACAGGCTGCGAGAACATCTACTAAATCAGACAGCTCTGAACGTCCAGTACCTTTTGGAGGCGACAGACCTATCAAGGAATAAAGCTCAAGAGATGTCAAATTGCAAAACCCTCTCATTGTCAGAGGATACCAATTAGGATTATCACGAATCTCGTGAGTTTCATCCAATAATGCTTCCGTGCCTTCTCTATGTCCCTCCATTGACATCGACATGGAAACCTCTTTCAAGCCCGGCATATTTTTTATCAACTCATCGAAGACGCCTTGGTTCTCGGAAGTACAAAACAGGTTCTCGAAAGTACAAAAAATTTCTCGATTATGGTCTCGGATATCATCATAGAAACTAGATACTCGTTATCAGAGAAAACTGAAACATTGAAATATGGTTAGCATCTCACCTGAAAGATCGAAGCTCGCCCATAGCATTGAGATATTCCTTGAGAAAGGGAGCGGCGAAGGGATTGACGGTTTGAATAGGGAACCTTCTAATCTGAACTATAACTTCTAAATCTTTCACATAACGTAGGAATGACGGAGTTGGGAGACCATTTTTGGATTCGTCGTTAATTACGAGAGTATATTTTTCGTATAGGAATGGTGAAAATATTTGATTGAGGCGTCGAGAAACCTTCGTTAGAGTGCAGAAGATTTCCTTGTTACTCTCTGGGATCTGTGTAATACCGAGTTAGCATGGAAACTCGACACTTTTCCTTTCAGAAAATTCCTCATGAACCTCTTCCGTGTTTTATTTCGGACAGAGAAACGGGTTAGGGTGTGAGACTTAGATGCCTCACGCTTATCGCATGATCCCATGTTTGGGTTTGAAGCAAAGCAACGTCCACATCCGATCTCAAATTCAAGATGTACATACCAATTTTCCCACCATCTTCCAAATTTCGTCTGGCAATGGCCGAGGTTTAAAACTCTCGGAGCACATTTGGCAGACCATCTTGGATAGATGGATGATTCACCTTATTCCCTAAAAATTGATTCGGTAGATAGATGCAGAAAGTTGTTCGGAGAGTGGTTATGATAGTTTTAGAAAGGATGATACAGGCTGATGATAATTCGATGCCCACTGTTGTAATAAGATATTAAATGCGCAGCAAGTAATCTCAGGTAGATGGTGACGTTGGTACACGAGTATCAAGTAACAAATATAAAGGTTCGAACAAGTCGTATTCAAAAGAAAAGGCACTTCTTCAAGAAGATGTATAGTATATGCAAAAACAAACAGAAAAACAGACAGGCATACGAATAATATGGCAACCAATCAATATGCATAACAAGGTCCTTGAAAAAAACAGGGTTTTAATATTTTCTGATACAGAAGGATGCATATTGCTTTACGCAGGCAATGCACGTTGCCGAGTATCCAGCGGTTGGCAGCGTATTAGGTACCCACGATCATCTTTTCTATTTAAATAACTTAAAATAGGTCTATGCAATACTGCCAATATAAGAATACTTTTTTTTTCAAACTTCAAAAAATAACAGCGTTTGCTTTCTTTTTTTGAATAGAAAATATGTGGAAGTAAGTCTGATCCTCCCAAAAATCAATATTCGTTATAGGAATAATCTTAGATATATTTGCATCAACTGTTTGTATCAAATTCTATATGATTATTATAGCAAAAGCTTAACTGTCAAAGTTTTTACAAACGATATTCCTCCAGTTATATTTATTACACAAGTACCTCAAAAATCTAATCCGAGAGATATTAAGTGGCGTCCTTAAACAGAGATATATATGCATTAAACCGCCCTCTTTCCTTGCCACTGCAGTAAGTTTGAGACATGGAAAACTCTTGACTTTGACCACCTGCATTTAGACCTTGCTATTATCAAATACACAGTTCAGGTTTCTAAGTATCTGGATTCTCTGGTGACAATGCTTGTCTGTCCGTGGGCTACTAGTTCCATCCATCTTTCCCGGAGAAATTCTTTGGGTGTTAGACGCAGGCATATGGAGAAGATGAAGATGGATAGAAGATTTGGTAAATACTCTCGGGATACTTTAAAGAGGCTTGTTAATGGTGGTAATGATGCTGGCGGTCCTCTTTTCCTCATCGGGATTTTCATGGAAGGATCTCCATTTAGTGAAGGAGTGTGCGACTGCGCATGGATCAAGAGGGAAGAGCAAGAGAAAACAAAAGTTTTGAGGATGACTACGAGGTCAATGGCCTTTTGCACACGTTGAATTTAATCCCTTTCCAACATGAAAAACATCTAATCAGTAAATACCAACAGTGGGTTATCTTATGCTCTGATAGGCACGACGAATGGCAAAAGCTAAACATTTCGATGGGGACTGGAGAATGTGAGCCAGGTCTAATAGTGCATGATGTAATTGCAGAGGCAGAATTGAAGATTCTGAAGGCCAACGTATGTTCTGGCACAGAGATCAGCGGAAGCTAACGGCTTTCTGCCTGTCACAATTTGTGATACTTCGCAAATGAATTTTCGCTAATTATTTCTGGGGTATGTTCAATTCCTGTTGCCTTTTCCTAACTTCATCAATTGCAGCCTCTGCATCCGTCGAGCCGGGATTCCTTAACTGCCACTCCATGCATACATTCAGAGCTGGTGTCATCCACATACCGGGTTTGACACCTAATGCTTTCGAAAGGATTTTCCCATCTACTATCCCGCGGATTGCAGGGGCATCCATTACATCGAGGTCCTTGAGATGATCGATAAACCTTTGCCATTCGGAAAACAATGATTGGTAGCCTCAAATCAGTTAGCAAATAAAGTTAAATCTGTGAGAAAAATCATACCTTCGGCACTTTCTAACTTCAAAGCCTCCACAAGCAATGCAAACAAAACTTGCAATTTCCAGTGTCCGCCACGTGCATCCCATTTCCGGATCATCATCCCAACAGTATCTCGCTGGTGAATATATGAATCGTTCCTCTTGATTGCATCTTTGAGCTGCGTAATGTCAGCGTATTGCTTGAATGCACCGGCAACCATATTGCATAGCTTGCTCTCTGCCTTTAGTCCTTCGCGAGCAACCAGCTGTCCATATGGTGGAGGTATTTTCCCTCCAGGTTTTGTTGCTTGTGCTGGTGGAATAGCTGTCCATGGTGTCAAAGCGGCAAGAATCCAGGTAAGATATTTGGCATCAGCTGATCGCACTAGCGATTTATAAATTGACTCGGGCGTTTCATTGGACTTCATTTCTTCCAAGCAATCGTAAACAATTTTCCAATTTGAGGTATCTGGCACTGGAATATCGCTTGTTGTAGGATCTGTGAAGATGGTTGAGTAAAGACCAAGTCGATCAAAGAGATGTAAAGAATGGCGTGGGTTGTTCCCTATATCTAATCAGAAGAAGAATAATGATTGATGCATTGAGATCTTACTTACCCTTCAACATCTTCTCCACTTCAACCCCAACTCTTTCTCGACTGATCTTAAGTTTCAGGGCTTCCATGACGGCTGGGTTACTCATGCATTCCTCTGATTCAGGATCAATATTGAAATCTAATCTACTAGCAAATCTGATCAACCTCAAAATTCGTAATGGATCATCCATGAAAGTAGTGTATGGCTGAAGTGGTGTTTTGATAAGCTTAGCTTTCATATCCGCAAGTCCTCCGGTAAAATCCTCAACAACATCTGTATGAAGGTTATAAAACAAGGCGTTAATCGTAGCATCTCGCCTCAAAGCATCCTCCTCTGCAGTCCCAAACTCCATTTGAGGATTGCGACTATCTTCGGTGTAAGTTTCTTTGCGCAGATTGACGAAGTCCACATCAAAATTCAAGATATTCGTAGTAGCTGTTTCGAGATGTTTAGATTTCTCTGGATTTGCAGCAATTTTGTAGAGCTTCTTCACATCTTTAGCTTCCAGTTTATGCTTCTTCAGATTCTCAACGTCTTCCAGGTATTCCTTCATTTTCAAGCTGAAATCGTAACCAGTCATGACATTGATTGCTGTGTCAATATCATGACTTTGAGCTCCAAGCAACTTATCCCGAACCCAACCCCCAGCCCATCGTAGTTTGACTTCCTCCTCGATTTCTTTGGACGCATTAATGTAGTTCGCTACATCAAGCAAAAGATTTCGAAGTTGACTTTCTCGAGGAGTCAATGTAATAGTAGTACTGGCCATGATTGTTCCTCGTAGCCTTTTTGCGAAAGTAGCTTTTTCTTCGTAGTGTTTTCGTTTCATGGACGAGAATTGGAATGTTTGTTGGTGGGTGAGAGTGACTCTTAGAATAGACCTAGCCCTTATGACTCCACAGCTCTGAATCAAAGATGCCAAATATGGAATCATGACATGGGGAGCACGAGAATCGTTTTAAGAGAAAAATTGATCAAATTTTTACTATTTATGATAATTAGACCAGCGAAGAACGAAGTTTTGATATAAATGCCAGTCACGTGATGCTGACCTTAGTGATGCCGGATTATATTTTTAGCGCGAGGCCGTATCAAGTAACTTGCCAATACACAATACAAGACAAAAGAAGTCCTTAAGACAATACGACGAACCGCCTAGGCTTCTCTTTTATCTTGCTCATGTCGATTACTCAGAATTCCAACATAAACCTTCTTAGACGACGTTCGAGTATTACACAAGGCCACATCTGGATGAACAATCGCCCTACATCTCTGCTGCAGTAGCTTCCTTCTGAGTAATTAGGCACATGGTTGTGCGGTTATTTAGGGCGGTTGAGTTACGAACGAATATAGTTTTATTCCGCCTGCGGACCCATCGGTCTTCATGACACCTTCCAATCATGCATCTCCCTTCAGTCCCCCCGAACCGGTGACAAGTCCCACCCCGCTGAGGAGACCCAAGACAAGAATTTCCGCGGATGCACAATCGATGACCTCGTCTGTATCCTCACTACCATATAGAGCCTCGAATGCCTCCGTACAGTCACTATTTGCATCAACGACAACGCCCTCTAGTTCCAGACCAGTCTCCCCGACCGGGGGAACATCGACACCTTCGCGGATCGCAGGATCTGTGTTTGGCGGAAGCACACCGTCCGAAAGCCACCTTCTACCACCAGATAGAAAAGATGATCCACGAAATCTAATATTATCAGGCTTTGTTCCTCATATTGCAGTACATACATCTGCCGATACACACGAACTTGCACAGGACAAAGGGTTCAAGGGAGGGCTGTGGGAATTAATAAGGCCGTTTGGGGAGAAGATACAAGGGAAGGTCAATGTGCGAGATAGTATAGGAGCTGGCAGAACGTACGAAGATTTTGGGGTACGATTTGTACAATTAGGTGATGGACTTGAGATACCTGAAGGAATACCTGGGTCGCGAAGGAGTGGAGAGGGGAGAGTGCTGTCACCCAATGGCACTAAACCTATATCCGAGTCAATGGCAGCCCAGCGCTTGAGAACCGGGGGAGATATTCCACAGATCGAAAGACTTGTCGATCGTCATTTAACAAATGCTGAGGAATTTCCAAGTGTCAGCGCAGAGGACTTCTTGAACTTGAAGGATAGCTCTAAAATTTCTGGAGCACCTTCTCCATTTTATACACTTTATCTTCGAAGATTGCTTTCAGGAATTCCCTTGGCCCCACACGAGACTTTCTCTCATCCAGTGGCATGTATTATCGCCATAAGTTCACGGAATAAAAATCCCATTGAAGCTTTAAGGAGGTTATATGAAGAATCAAGTCGTGGAGAAAAGCGGTTGCCACTTTGGGTCAACGACGATTATCTCCGCTATTATGTCTTGGTACACGACGAAGAAAGAGATGATATCACTAAATCTATTACACTATTTGAACAAATGAAACGTCATTTCGGGTTACATTGCCATCTTTTGAGGCTTCGAAGCAGTCAATGTGTGGCAACAGATGATGATAGTGTACAACTTCCACGATGCGAATGGGTAGCTGCATCGGAAGAAATTGCCGAAATACAGGCGCGAGAGTCGCAGGAAGATCCCGAGGATTCATTCCCGTGCATATATGAATCCGATACCACTGCCATCAAAACATTTATTCGAGAGATGGTCACCCAGTCTGTCGTTCCATCGATGGAAAGGTGTGTTGCAACATGGAATGATCAGGTTGCTTCGCGACGCAGGGGGATTAGTGGAAGATTTATGAACCTTTCGAAGACTTTAAAGTGGTCAGCGTTTGGTTCAAGCTCACGTAGTACTTCTACAAACATGGCAGCGTCTGGCAGCAACTATGACGCTTTACAAGGCTTTTATCGACCGGATTCACCTGAGGCACTGATGCGCAAACTTGCAGATTATTCCTTTATGCTTCGAGATTGGAAATTAGCCCTGCAAATTTATGACTTACTACGGTCGGATTTCACTAATGATAAAGCATGGAAATATCATGCAGCAGCGAATGAAATGGCTGCTATTAGTACTCTCATGATGCCTCATTCTATCAGCGCCAAAACACGGACCGAAACAATTGATTTAATGCTCGAGACTTCATCGTACTCATATATGACACGATGCAGTGCTCCGTACGGAGCTCTACGCTGTTTGACCTTAGGGATGGAGCTTCTCCGAGTGAGAGGTGGGTCAGCTACGGGCGATGCAGCAAGATGGGGAGCAAGGCTCCTTGAACACAAAATCGTGGGCTCAATAGGGGATGCACTATATAAGGAGCGCGTTGCAGTCTGCTATGGTACGAAGAAGGGTCATGGAGCTGGTCTTTGGGGTAGTAGAACAAGAAAATCTGCTATGTGGAGTATTATGGCTGCCGAAGGATGGCTGAACCTTGAGAAGCCCCATCAATCGAAAAAGAGTCTGGACGATGCTCGTGCGAAATATGCCACGTTGACACATAGAGACAGTCTGTTACACTTCTCGGAAGCGAATGAATTTGTTCAAGGTCTTGAGACCGAGATCGAAAATACTCTATACCCCATCACCGAGTCACAGGCAACAATCATGCCGGACGATATAATAGAGACAACTATGGGAGAAGAAACCGAAGCCTTCAATTCCCGCCCACATCGGAGAAGTCTTCTGGGTGGAGTAGCACCGCCTCCCATTGCCAGTCTCGAATCAGCTCCTTTACATGGGACATTAATAGAAGCGGAAGAGAATAATGAGACTATTACAATCAACGATTTTACACAAGAGTAATCCAAGCGTGATATTACCATTAGTCGTCGATGAGAGCGAGCAAACTTCCTGCATATACCATTTTATTTTAAGGGGTCCTTCTGACTTTGTGGGAAAGCATTACGAAACAGGAGTCGAGGAGTTTTAGATCTGGCTGAAGATAGTCTTAGGGTGGAAATTGGGATTTTATGTATGAATATGGTACGAGATCAATTCAATGAATAAGTTCCTCGATGATAAGAACTTAGAAAATCTTCCTATGTTTTTTGGCGAATTAACACTATCAGACTTCAGGAACTCAATTGAATACAGTGTTGGGTGCTTCTAGAGTTTTATCATTCATGAATCTAGTCCTCATTGTTTCGCGAAGGATGTGTACAAATATATTGATCATTCACTCGTCAACAACATGTTATTCTCGCTGTTACCTATGCCAATCACCCGAAGCAATATGCTGTCTTACCAATATATTTAACCTGCCATGAACTTCAAGCCTCGTCTCCTGATGGTACAAAACTAGTCCAAATTTGGCTTGTACCACGCTACACCTGGACATCGTGCGATATAATGATAGCCTTATGTCAACCTCATTCTTTCACATCCTTTAAGTAATCACCATGCCTCCCCGCCGCCGCCGACGCCAGCCCATCTACCCACCTGGCGAGAACTACATCGTCCGACTTCCCATGGAGGTTCTCCAAAGCATGGCCTCCAACCTTCCCGCATCCTCCGTTTTGTCGCTCTCGTATACTAGTGTCAGGCTCCACCAAGCTTGTAGCGATTGGACGGTTTTTCGTGATGTCTTGAGAAAGGGATCTAATTCAGGTTCATCTAGTCGAGCTTGGAGGACGGATTGGGATTTGACTCAGCTGGATTCATGCATTATTGAACCCAACACTTTTCATTGGAAACGATGGGCCCTTGCAGATGAGAAGGCTTTGGAGTTTATGGAAACCCCGTTGGAGAGATTGGAAGATGTATCAGTTGAAAGTGTATTGAAATGGGCGCCGTACTTAGCGGTGATGCATCGTGAGTGTCCAAGAGATTCGGTTCCGTGAGAAGACGCCTGTCTTAACTCATATACCATAAATACTATAGATCCCTTAGTGTTATCCGAACACGCAAAAAGCCTATTTGCCAATTTATTTTACGAAGACAATTGGAACAACATGCAAAAACCGGAACGGCACTTACTCTGGTTTTGTATCACCGTCTCTGCCCTCTCAAATTATCCAAAGAATCCCAATTTCCACAGACAATGCCCCTTGTTACTTTTAGATCTACACAATAACAAGAATTTTCACACGACAACAGATCAATATCATGCTTACAGAGTCATCGTTAAATTTTTCTCCCACCTTTTTCCCACGATCTCAGTAGGGCAGGTCGGAATTGAGATATATGAACACTATGGACGTGTGGGAGGGCCTATACCCCCGAGGGCAGACTCGACTGTACCTTTGCCTCCTTTGTCAAGAGATATCCCGTTTGCATCATTTTTAAACTTGTCTGGAATCGCTCCCTTTCCTCGTCGCCGCAACCAGGATCCTACCCCTCTTATAGGAATGACGACGAGAGAATTTCTAAGTGATGGAGAATGGATTGTGGGCATTGTGTATGACCAAATTCAGCAGTTTGATGATCGGAGCATGAGTCATTTAACCGAGCTTCCCAGGCGCGGGATTCGCCTTGTGGTGCAACAAGACATCGGGAACCCCAATATATTACATATAAAGTCTGAGGGGGGAGGGATGGGACAATTTGGGATTTTTCACTTCGAGGGACAGATGTGGAGGAATTCGGGGACGATAAATCTAACACGACTTTACGATATTGTACCAAGGGATCAAGCAATATCAGCGCTTCTTTGTCCATTCGGTATTGTAGCACGTTGTGGGAGACGCTTATTTTGGATGTGGAAGAACGAGTGGCAGTTCAGATTCGCGCCGTGGGCGGCGAGAGGATGATTCGCATTTGTGGAATTTTATTGATTTGGAGGATTTATGATCTTTTCAACGAAAACCTCAACCATGGAAAAAAAAAACAGGAGAAAAGTTTTGTCGAATTTTTTATGGAAAGGCTGCGTCCTATTCCTCTACTTTTCTTATTTCTCAGTACTCTTACAGTACTAATTTTGGTGGGTAGCGACAAACAATCTTCTGGATTTTCATATCGACATTCATTTTTAAAATACATTGGGCTTCAATATTACGCTTCGTTCTCGCCCATTGCCGAACAATACATGGAATACCATCACCATTACCAAGACAGACTTGAAACTTTGGGCGAATGGTTTATGAAATATAAGTAGAAGCCAACCATCCATCCACCGTAAAGATTGAGAGCGCTTTCGAAGTCAAAGAGCATTATATTTCCCTGTCCTCTTTTCCTGAGGAATCGTAATACTGGGCTAAGATTGTGTATCCTAAAGGGCGACGATAGATAAAAATGGCAGATAGCTACTCTAGGTGCAAGCGAAAAGGGATAGGGGTGATGCAACCGACCCGCGAAATGGCGAATCAATTTTTCACATCCTCTACCCTACTTATTCAATCTACGAATTATCTTATAACCAAAGAGCTTACATACCTGCGAGAGAAAGATTTGTGGAATGAATAAATATTTCAGCGAATATATATATATATATATATACTGATCTTCCTTCAGCATTCAAAACATACCGATCTTTCATAGATGAATATGTTAGGTTATCGCATCGATTTATCATGCGAATTGCTCCTAGCCACCGCTTCATTATCCCTTCAAAATATTTCTTCCTTTCCTCTCGAGTCCCAACCTCTAATATGTGCTCAACGGTATTTGTATCATGTAGGTTACTCAATAATCCTCAGACCCAGAACACCACTCCTAGACCAACCATCCCATCCCATCCCATCCCATTCTACACAAATGAAGAAAACCCAACAGTATTATAGGTACAATCCAGAGAACACAGTATCGCTTATCATGCGATAGGCATTGAAGAATACCCATACCCATCCCTACCTATACAACCCTACTTCCATTGTTATCCAGTACCTTGCACCTGTACCGTGACAACGCCCAAACGCATCGCTACGAGAACCGAAACCCCAAAACCCACGCCAACCAACCAATCCAGCCCCATTTCAAACCGAGTAAGAAAATAAAATAAAACCAAGAAAAGATCTTCAAAAATCCCAAACGCTTGCTTGTATGTAGAAAATATAAGAGATTAGTGAAAATCGAGATCAGGGACTTTGCAAAAGTCAATTGCCTCGTGGACCCCACCCACTTGGCCGTTTATATTTCCGAGTTGCCATCCCCTCCTCCCCTTTTTCCTACAACCGAGGAATAACTATATCGGATTTTGATTATAGTGAAGAATCGAGATTCATTGATTGCATCTAGATGTTGCATACTATAAAATATACCACGTATCTAGAAAAAATATACATCCTTTTAGATTTCCTGGTCTTTGGTATAAGGTTACGTTACCCCAAACGCCTTTTCCCCCCGAGATAAAATATGCCGCTAAAAGCGAGATGCCCCTTTTTTTCGCGTCCGAATAATTCCATACCTAAATGTCATACCGTACCAATACCAATACCAAAACATTGAAACATCAAATCCTAACACCGTCCCTCTCCCCCTCTTCGTCCTTCCCAGCCTCCCCAACAATAAACTCCAAAACCTTACAAACCCTCTCATTTAAAATGCCACCCCCAACCCATTCCTCCTCCTCCCAGCCCGCACCCATCCCTCTCGCCCCCAACCCCGCTTTCCTCGCCCTCCTTTCCTTCTCCACTCTCTCCCTCAACGCCCTATCAACTCTAACCGGGACCGCCACCACAACCCTCACCAATAAAACCATCATCCTCGCCTTCCCCACTAAATCCCACCTCCCCAATCCCCTCAATCGCTTCTGGACCCTCCATATCCTCCCCATCTCAATATATATCAATAGTGCCCACACTCTCCCTCTCATGACCAACTCTCGTACTTTGATAAAAGCGATTTCGATAGATGAAGTCACGTCGGTGTTGATGAGGTGTGGGTATTGGGAGTTGAGAGACGAAAGGAGAGAGCGGATGGTTATGAAGTCGCCGGTGAGAAAATCTTGGATTAGAGAGGAAACTGTGGTTTTGAAGAGATTGTCGGCGGCTAGGGGAGGAGAGGGATGTTTGGTTGGGAGGGAGGTGGTGATGGTGGGAGAGGATGTAATTGAGGCTCCATCGTAGGTTCGGCGGGAGGAAGGGGACTTGAGGATTTCGAAGGAGAATGCTAGGCGTTGGAATGCGCTTAGAGGTAGAATGTTAGGAAAAATATTTGTGAATTTAGAGTATGAAGGGGAGGGGCATCATCAGTTACCGGGTAGAAAGTGGATGAAAGGGAATTTTATCCGGATGACATATTTTCGATCGTTCTAAATAACATCGTCGCAGTTCCGCACATGTAGCCGATCTTTCTGCTCCAAGTATTTTGTATAACTGCAATTGTTGTATTATTGTCAATTATCGGTTTCTCTTACTTGTACCTGTCAATCACACAACGCGGTACTCGTTTGCGCTACACCCCTTCCAATGCATCCAGCACAATAGGAGAACATGTTAAAAGCCAGAAGGGAATGAATGATATAGGATAGTGGTGATAAAACATACATCTTCTTCAATAAGAATACCTATAGGTATATCTCAGCTCGGCCTCAACTCCAAAACCACTCCGAATCCAAATGAAAAATCACATGTCAAACACACGCAACAAAACTCACTCTGAATTACATCATCCTTAGAAGCCAATATTCCCCCCAAATCCCTTTCAATCATTCTAAGACTCTCCCTACCTCGATCCTTTAGCAATACAATATAATACAATGTATAATTAAAAGGGGTAAACCTTATACAAGAATCAAGATATAAATGATTATTTTGCTAAAGAAGTGAGATGTAAAAGTAGAAGGGAAAAGGGAAAAGGGAAAAGGTAAAAGGTAAAAGGTAAAAGGTAAAAGGTAAAAGGTAAAAGGTAAAAGAAGAAGGTTACATGAGAAGAGAAATGAGCGTGGAAAAAGCATTGATGGTGAATGGGTGGATGGGTAGTTCAGTTCATAAGGCGGAAGCGGAAGGAAGGACTTTCTTTCACATGGCAAAAAATGTTTGGTGTAACAGTAGTGGGGGGTGGAAAG
>NGKJ01000063.1:26316-73441 GCA_002162495.1 Myriosclerotinia curreyana | reverse complement strand
AGGAAATGAGAAATGAAGGGGTTCCGATTGGTGGAGAAGGGAAAAGGGAGAGTGATGAGAATGACTAAGCCTTATTTGTACAGGGGGGTATGTATTGGATGAGATTTGTGCATATAATATGTTTACATTTGTAACATTTGTACAACGGAGGCCGAATACCTTATAGCTAGGGGTTTCATATAGAGTTTGGAATTGCTAGATTGTACAGATTATTCTTTGCATCTTGTAGGAACGTTAACCTTACCACCTTGACTGTTAAAAGTTAAGTCAAGCTCGAGACAAGAGTTTCATACCACCACCACCCTTTGAACTAACTCACGGACTCAAGGAAAGTCGTTGATACTGTACAGTAGTCCACCTTAGACTCCATAGTCAGATATATATCCTGCCACTATCTCCCATCTTTCATCCGAACGTGTACCCGTCTTCCCTTCATTTCATATCAAGTTCCTTCTCATCCGCCCAAGTACTCCCTCAAAGTCGGCTTCGTCATGTACTTGATCTCGTTGAAACTTCTTTGTACCAAGCCCAATCCATACACACTTTCGAAATAGCCCTCGTAATTGTCAGATCCTCAATGGAAGATGATTTGTTTAGAGCTTGTGGGCAGCGTACCTTTGAGTGGTTCTATGTTTGAAGCGGAGCCGTTCTCCTTTGGCTTTTATTTTGTTATGATGAAGTTATAAGTGCGTCCTCCGATCCTCAGACCTCAGCACTCCTGCTCTCATTTTCGTAGGGAGTATATCAGTATATCAGGGTCTTCGTGCGATTTGCATGGTTCCAGAAGGAAGAAATTGGAGTTGTGTAGGAAGATATGGCTGGGAGTGGGGATGTAGTTATGATGGTTTGAAATGTATATGTGAAGACCTGGTCTGTTATTGCGTGAGCATCCAGTTTAGTAAAGGGTGCCAAGTGATTAGGATATATTCTGAATTTCAAGGCCATAGTATTAACTATAGCTGTTAGAATATCAAACATACCAGGAAATTATAACACGTTGATTGTAGCGCCTGGAAGCAATGATTTGCTGAGGGATCAAAGACCTTAATGAGATATCCTATACAGATCTGGACGGCGGTATTAGACATTTGGTAGGATGCAAATTAGGAGAATTCAAGCGGGGAAAAAACCACGACGTGCCCAAACTTTCACCAACGATCACACAATCCAAAAAGGTACGCGTGATAAGTCCATAGTGAATCATGGGTAGCCTCACGTCAAAAGTGCGGTTTTGTAGGAATACACGAGCCTTGCCTCGATCCTGCGTGAGTCTAAGCCAGGTGCGCAACTACTAAGTATGCATCCTCATACAGCTACGTACGTATATACCTTCTGAAAATTTTAGATATATAGGCTGTGCAGTTGAGTATTTTGATGGATCCGATTGCCCTGTGACTAGTAGGGCGATGATTTGGATATCTAGTATCAAAATATTAGATATCATATCATATCGAGTTCGGAAAAGTAATTTGAGGAGCCAATTTAGGTTTATCGGCTACCTAGCCACTTGGCCAGTCGATTTGAAGAATTTCTGTAGGCAATACAAACGGGGGGCAAGGCCATATCCCAACCTGTAGCGACTTCTTCAACGGGCATTCTCCCCCAATATACGTCGAATGTGGGTAGTAAATAATACTAAAGGTAAATTCCCTTCGTACAAGTGTCATTTCTCTCATATCGTTGCTTTGTTGAGGGGAGGAGTTCAATGTTGGTTGTATTTATAAGTCACGAAATACGAGTACACTTTATTTGATTACTAAGCTTCTAACTCTCAGATATCTCACCCATAAATCCTGCCGACAAACAACATATTTCACCACAACACAGTCATGTTTGAATTTACTCGTTCTTCTGCCAAGAACAGAATAGATAGTGCAGATGTCGATGAAGATGGCACTCGTATTATCACGGAATTGGAATCCCATTGTAAGTCCCTCTGTCTTTCCTGGCAAGTAGTTACTCCTAACACGTGACTAGCTCTACCACAATCTTATACTTTCGAAGATTTGTATCGAGAGCTTGTGAGGGGTATTGAAGAAGGAAAAGATGTAAGTATACATCTTGAAGATATCACCTTCACTTAGATACTTACTATGATGTTTAGGAAGAGCTAGAAAATCTCCTCATACTTGCCAGTTGCCTGACAAAAAAAGCGAATGAACCAAAAGGAATAGACAATGGTAGATGGTGCGAAAAGCTCGAGATCTTTTTGTCAGAGGCAATATCTCCTGATGGCAAGGTGTTCTCGTTGGATGAAACAGAAGGTAAGATATCTCATGCCATCTCGTACATTTGGAATAAGAGCTTATGTTCTTCAGACGAGGAACAGGCAGAGAAAATCCACGAAATCAATCAAGAAAAAGAAAAGTACACCTTGTCTATTGCTTCAATAATGCGCCTTCAAGAACTTAGGAACTTTTCAGACCCACAAAACTTTACCCTTCTTTCCCTCCTCCCGTTCACCAATATTAATAATCCATGGACAACTCTCCAGTCTCAAAAAACAGCTATCTTTATACTTGAGAGATACAATTCTTACGTGCAGTCTTATGAATTTATAGTCACTTATCTTCTACAATCTTTTATTCGCCCAAAATTTTCAAGAGCTCCCGCTCTAAAGTCCATCACTGCATCTTCCCGGAAGGCTGCACCATCATCTGCACCACCTTCTCGTTTTGATATCTGCGAATCTTCTCCCTCAAGACAACCGTGGAGATCAAATTCTCCACACACTATACCCGTTCTGCAATGGATTATCGATACAATTCCTGTAAGGTTTTTAGCCCTCTGATCTCACCTCCCCCATGCTAACGCCCACCGCTAGTTTGTTATCCTCCGCCGGTCAGCATTTCAACTATTGACACCACCTGTTCTCACACTCCTCGACTCTCCCTCAAACTCAATCCGCCTCCGCGCTCTCAAACTATTACCCACACTTTTCATCAAAATGGATTATAAACTCCTCATAGATACAGGACTAGGTTCTGTCTTCGAGAATGCCATTCACCCGGTTTTGTTATTTTTACCTTCTTTGACACCCATCACAGAAACACTGGAACTACTACCAGCAGGCTATGAAGCTCTTTTTGCACTTTACGATGTACAGTGGCCTGAAAAGGAAGATGAAGAGCAAGATGCCCGTGGTGTCACAGCATCGATAAAACCCCCCTCAAAACTCCGCCTCGACTTTCTCGACCGAATAATGCGTCACGCTATCCTTCCCGCTTATCACCACTGCCAAGAAATACCATTAGTGGTCCAAATAATCGTATCACAGATCGGCATTGTTATCCAAAAGATGAAGATATGGGGCGTGAAACATTTGAAAGATATCTTACACATCATTAACAACGTTCTAACAAATCCTTTCTTACCCGATGCTTCTCCAACCCTCATCATACAGACTCTGGGGACACTGAGAGGGGTCATCCTAGAACTTTGGCCCCGTATTAGTTTCGAGCAGCATCGATTGGTTATTCTGCAAGCTTTAGTGCTTTTATACGGAAACATGGATATGGAAGATGAGAAGTCTAAGGAGAAGGAGAAAGTGCATGAAAAGATCATAGACGAACTGCGGAAAACGGTAATGGTTTTCATAGCAGCAGTTCGAGGAGCAGAAGATGAGAGTGTGCAACGGGCATTTGAGGGAGAATTGGACCTAATCATTGAAGCTAATGGAGGACTTGCTAGTATTTTTGGAGTCTTTCGAGAGGCTGAGAGGTAGTTGATAAGGAATCTTGATTTTTTTTGTATAGTTTTCTTCATCCTAAGGGGCGAATGCAATTCATCATTCGCTAAATAGCAAGCATTATGTCACGCAGGGGTTTTAAACATACACTCACGCATAGAACTTTCAAAATTTTGGCCGGGAGGGAAGATTTTCTTCTTTTACAGCTGCCGATATGAGAATCTCTCACGCTGTTGCCGTAGATGTATTTCTAGCACTATCGTACGTAGCTCAAATGCTACGACTAATAATCCAAGTGGAATCAGGGCGCAGTAATCCTCACTACACTCTAAACAGAAACCAATATTCCCACACCCTATTCATCAAGAATCCTTCAACAAACCCTCTCCTTCAATAAAACCACTTCCCATTTCTCTCATCGCGTACCCCAAACCCTATCCATTACAGCATCTCTAACTTCATTCTCAAAAGAATTGACACACCCATGAACATACACATACACAAATACCTACCGTATACGTTTCGAGTGCCGATGCTAAAGCACCCACCCCTTCACCCCCTCCACTTCTTCCTTCCATACCACGAATATCAAATCCTTCACATCTACTTCCGCCCAGAAAAATCTATCCTAAACTCCCAGAATGGATTCTCGATGATGAAAAGAAACAAAAAACAGTAAAATGAAAAGGCGATGCTACCAAAAAAGGGGGAAGCAGATAAATAGACATCATAGTAACCATCATCAATTGAACCACGGAATAAAATTCAAGAAATAGAAATCTAGAAGAAATCTACCGTAAATATCAACACGAGAGAGAAGAAGCAATCCTAAACCAATAAACAACACGAAAAAATATAGCCATCACAACCACAAACCACAAACCCCGAAACTTATTATTTATTCACTAGCGAAAATATGCATGGGAGGCACGCAAGATGTGGATGATGGATGGTGGATTACAAGGAGGAGATATGAGAAGCGAATCAAGCGATGAAGGCGGAAACGATGAGGGATGGGTGGGAGCGAAGGCTTTTGCTTTGATGCGGGGTGTGAAGAATGCTAACTGAGGAGGCAAGTGAGGTAAGTGAATGAAGTGAATGCCTGGTACTGTCAAATTGTCATTTCTTTGATTGCTCTTTTCTAACAGGTCTGTCTTGACTAAGATAGACTGATGCGAGTAACTTAGTTCGATATCATATATAACCGTCATTTTCGTCTCATAATAAAATCAATATTTTAACCCCCCAAAATCATACCTATGCTTCTCCCAATTAACGACTTCCGTATATATTGAAATATGAATGAATTGGTATCTAGTACAACATCTCCCACAAGTAACTCCCATGACTAAACAGCCCCACAACACCACGCTAACTTAAAATCCCTTGCTCCTCCTCGTCATCAACCCCCTAATCAATAGGTTGTTGTTTAAACAAACTCTTTCCCGCCAACCACTTCCTATAAGCCTTATACCTCTTTTTCTGTCCATCCTCCTCAAGCACCGTCAGCGGATTTTCCGCCACCCTCAAATAACTTCTATATTCCTCGATTTCCTCATGATCTTCTTCTCGACCCCAACCCCCATTAATCCCACCACTGTATCCACCTTGTCCAGAACCACCATCCCATCCTACTCCCCTGACCCATTCCTCATATTCATCTACTCCTTCGATATCATGATCGTCGTCTCCTACGACTAGAGACAGGAGTTGTGGATATTCAACGTAGCGCTCATAGTCTTCTTCTTCGCCTAAATTGACACTGGGGTTGAGGGACTCGCTGACGACTTGGGTGAAGGTCCATTGAGCCGCTTTACTTTTATCTAATGGGGTCATCTTTTTCTTTTCCGCTCCACTTAGATTGCCGCGCAAATCATAGTTTGAAGAGTTATTATTGGAAGCAGAAGTATAATTTGGGAATGATTCTTCAGTAGAATGTGATTGCGAATGAGAGGTTTCTTTCATAATACCGGGGGGATGATGATGATGGTGTTGCGAGGTTGTGTGATGTGATGCATCATCAGATAGAGGATGAGATTCATGAATCGGTTGAAGCCATCTTTGAAGACCAATACGTTTTGAACCCGCCGAACCAGATTTCATCGACGAATCCTCGGGAACCTCATCGTCAGCAAGGAACTCTGGAGCTTTCGGAAAAGATACTTCTTTCTTTTTGCCCTTTGCAATTGGTGATGCATGAGGAACTGGTTGCTCTTCGACATGAGCAGTAGCATCAGCGCGAACTTTAAATGGCGAGACGTCGTAACCAATGCGAGATTCGTCACGGTGTTGAGTGCGTGGCATAAGGCGCGCGTTAGAAGATATCTTGCCAGGATACGTGAAGATTTTGACCATGGAAGAGATGGAAAGTGGTTTATAGTATTCAATCCAGTAGTCGTCAAAGTAGGTAAGAGGCCTGTTTGCTAGGGCCCCTTGGGGTTCGGAGTAAGGTGGTAAAGTCTTCTTTTCAAGAAATGCGGGTGTATACCAGTTTATGTAGCTACGGCGCGTACGCGGGGACCAAGCACGGGGATCGGTATGATGAAGATAATAGTCAGTTGCTAAGTCCCATAGCATAGGTCGCCCTTGCTCGTAGGTATAATTTCCGAGGAAAAGATTATAAGCTTCTTGTCTTTGGCCGTCGAGAAAAGAGTTGTTGTAATATCTTCGGAAACTCTCCACCATATCTCGAGATTGACTTGTCCATTGATTGATCTTTCGATAAGTCTCCATAGTGTTGACAAGTTGTGAGCCTCCATATTGAATTGCAATTGTGTCGCCATGCCCGTGGTACATGGATGTGAAGAGATTTATGGCATCAGTGTCATAGTTGATTGATGGTTCACTAAGAATGCCTAGAGCATGGAGTTGATATCCAAGAGCTCTTTTGCCAATGACGAATTGAGCGGCATTAGTTCTGTCCAGGCAATCAATACAATTCGTCCGAGCAACACCATTTTGCACAGTTGTTATGGTTGTCTTGCCATCTCCGTTGTGGAAGATACCTGTGTGAGTAACAACTTCATTAGCCATGCTTTCAAGAGTACCAATAACATCCTGGTCTCGACTCTTCGAAGCTCGACTCATATCCCATGGTTTGTGGATAATCTTCTTATCCTTTGGAAGGAATTGATTCAAGTAATTGATTGCATTTGTAAATTCGTATAACAATTTTGATTCTCTCGGAGTTCTTTCCTTGGCTTTCACCAAGTTCAATACATATACTGGAGCTCCGTATCTTTCGAAAAGATTGTCAAAATGTAACGCAGCTGCACTGTAAAATGGATCAACCAAATTCAGCTCGATGGGAGGTTTAGGTGTGACACCAGTATTGTCTTGAGTCCAGTGCAGTGGAATGCTTCCGCGATGTTGTACATATGAAGTGTAGTTTGGACTAGCATAAAGCTTAGGGCCAGGAGCATGTAATGAAGTTGTCATGTTTTCCGAAACTATCTGTTCGGTTTCGACATCATTGGCAACGTATCCCTAAATGGATTAGTATGCCATTGGAAACAGATCGGAGAACATACCATATCATTAGTGCCGCGTTTCAAGAATCTGGCACCAGCAAAATATCTTGAACGTCTGGCTATGATAGTTATATAGACGATTCGTCCCCAGACGGGTAAGGCTGCTTGTGAAAGGTACCCATGGATGACAGGTACACACCAATCATAAGTATTCTTCAAAACGCTTTCCGCAGGTTTCAACAGGTGACTGTTCCAGACGAACATGGAATTATAGTCCTTAGGATGAGGTGAAGGTTGTCCTGCTGCTAGAGCAGCTCGCTCTGTCATAATATTGTGCTGCAACGTCCTTGTGATATCATATGAGTAACTA
Organism: Myriosclerotinia curreyana; assembly: GCA_002162495.1. Taxonomy (NCBI): domain Eukaryota; kingdom Fungi; phylum Ascomycota; class Leotiomycetes; order Helotiales; family Sclerotiniaceae; genus Myriosclerotinia; species Myriosclerotinia curreyana. Next base: position 65,913 of record NGKJ01000063.1, on the reverse strand, counting down.
AAATAGAAAGACTTATTCAAGTCAAGACCATTTAGAATACTGAGAAACCTCGACTCCTCGGTATTTCGAGTATCTGATGACTTGAATCTAGAATTAGTGGACGTAGTCAGTGGTATTAACTCCGTAGCCTCGATAGTGTATACAAAGTGACCACCTATCATAGCATTTTGATTCCTTTTGGTGATCATATGCATATAGTAGCAGCCGGTGAACTTTATAAACCCAAGGATACCCCATACAGCACTCTTTAATTTCATACCTCCCGCACTCTTGTTGCCATCATCAATAGCGTTGAGCAACTGGGTCATTTCTTTCTTCGTGTAGACAATCTCATCTTCAGTAATATTCAGGGTGCCTATCTCTGCTGTACGATCAATCTTTAGAATTCGAAATCGAGAGTCGAGGATATCCGCTCCTACAACATAATACCTCGTCGCCGTTTCATATAATGAGAATTTCTGCATGGTGCAAACGCCCAAATCTCCCACCGTTTCGTACTCCGCTGCTTTATTTCTTTTCGAATCTGAGTTTGGACTCGAGGTCCTTAAAAAGGGTTTGCAGACTGAAGCATCTTCATCTGTGCCATAGCCACCAATTGAATCCCTCCTTGATCCTTCCTCGCTGAGAGATCTGTTGTATGACAGAGTTGGTAATCGTGGCACATCTTGCTCGCTCTTTTCTGTATCTCTGAAATCTGACATAAGAGGAGATGTCATGGCAGATGTAGATTGTGAAATTGTAGAGGTAACTGCGCTTTCATCGTCGAAATGAACATGCCCATCGTTGACATCAATGGGTTGTGGTGAGTGCCCTCGAGCGGGGCCATCTTCTTGGTCTGCCATATTGGCCTGTTCGTTGATGTCACCGTAGTCTCATTATTCTGGCTAATTCAATAAATTATTTATTAAGTTTCGAAAGTTGGTGGTTTCGTCTTTGTTTGTTGAAGTTATAAATTGAGGTTACATATTCCGTCACCTCACAACCATCACCGACCGATAAGGTTTCCCGATAAGAAGTCAACAACCTCACACAGCAACAATCGCAAACTTTACATCATCGCAGCTTCATGCAAAATAGAAGCACATTTTGCTCACCATGAGTGAGCTATTCAACTATCTCCTCAATAATGAGCCCCAGTTCCGTCGGTAAGCCCTGATTCCCCAAAATTTCCTCCCATCCTGTGAACACAGGTATACTAACTACAACCGACCATCTAGAGCACGCCTCGCAGCCTTGTACTCAGATTTCCGTCAACAACAGACCCTGAATCCGGATGGTTACCAAGCAAATATCGAAGCATGGCGAAAGGCACTGGCGAATGCGGCACGAGCTGGGGTAATGCCATCTCAAGGGTCGAGTCCCGATTTACTAATTCTGAAAGCCGACGATGAACTTTTGCGAGCATTAGATACAAATGAATGGGGAAGACCTTTATCCTTGGGAGCGGTTATGCAGGAAGCCATCGCGAAGAAAGAGTTGATGCCCTTGGGGGAATTTATGAGTGCCAGTGACAGTATATATAATAGGTCTTGGGCTATAAAACCTTGGGATATCGTTGGCTGGGGGTTAAAGCAGTTTGGAATATCATTTGGAGGGGGTAAATTGCCGGGAGGGAAATTGGTTATCCTTGGGAATGTGGAAGAAGCTGCAAAAGTATTTGCAGGGAAAAGCGTTGCAAAGACAGGGAGAGTAGGGAGGATATACTCAAAAAGCATGTTCAAGGAGGAGTTCGGCAGTGTGTTGGGAGAGCATACCTTATCAGATGCGGACATGGAAGCTTTTTTGAAGTTTCTCACCAGGGACAAGAAGATCATAGCCTACGATGGCGAAACCATCAAACTGAGATCAACAACAGACTCCAAGACCCTAAACATCACTCAAGAGGATACATCGATAGCATCATTAAAATCCCTTATCGCCGATCTCGAGATTCAAACAAAGTTGTTCACCGAAAAAGTCGAGATCATGGGGCGCTCAGCAAAGGAAGCCGTTGCAAAGAAGAATCGTGTATCGGCACTTTCAGCTTTACGGTCGAAGAAAAGCGCAGAAACAACTCTTGCAAATCGTCACGCTACTCTATCACAATTGGAAGAAGTATTGTCCAAGATAGAGCAAGCCGCAGATCAAGTGGATCTTGTCCGAATTATGGAGTCTAGTACGAAGGTGCTATCAAGTCTCAATAAGGAGGTTGGTGGCGTGGAGAGAGTGGATGACGTGGTCGATCAATTGAGGGAACAAATGGGACAAGTCGACGAAGTTGGAAACATCATTGCCGAGCCGGCACAGAATAATGTGGATGAGACCGAAGTGGATGATGAATTGGAGGCTATGGAGAGGGAGGAGACGAGAAAGATAGAGGAGAGAGCACGTTTGGTCAGAGAGGACAAAGAAAGGAAGGAAGCTGCAGATACAAAGCGCAAGTTGGGTGAGTTAAATGAAGTAGAGCGAAAGGCGAGAGAATCTAAGAAGGAAGAAGATCTTGTTGACGAGAACACACAAGGTGTACGAGGTATGTCTTTAGAACCAGAGCTAATAGCGGAGCATGCTTGAGGTATTGGCACTATGTATTTCTTACAGATTGGATCTTTGAATCCGATAATAAATTTCTAAAGTATTCATCAAAAGTTGAACTAGGACGTGATCCATTTTGAGTTGAAAATTAGCAATTGGTAAACCATGGTTCCAATGTTTACCAAAATTGGCAAAGTTGTAATTGCCACGGTGAAAGTTGCTTGCATCAATGACTTCCTTCATGGACTTTTCAGTGTCCCAGAATTGCACGTCGAACAAGTATCTGGATTTGATGTTGCTCAATGGTTCATGGCCATTTAAACGTTTGAAGTACATCAACTTGAATTCAGCTATCACCCTTAACATCCACCTTGCATGTGAGCATTAGAGATTATGACAACTCTCCTGATTGACTGAGGAAAATTCTGATCTTCGAGATATGTATAATACTGACATTATGGACCGTCCAAGAGGCACGCATCTCTGCTTTCCAGTCATAGGGATGTTTGCTGAAAATTAAAACCCTGCCGTGTTAAGACCGGTCCTCATCATAAAATTGTATTCATCCAAACTGTCAAATTGTACTCAAAGGACCAAAGAATCTTTGATATATTCCCCCAGGCGTCCTATCAAAACCTATATCAACCCTAAGCTTTCAGCAAGCGATCATTTCAAGCATCATTGAAAAGTCCAAAGACACCCTGAATGACCTCACCCACATCTTCTCAGTATTACCCTTCTTACCGAACCAATATTGAAACTTCCAGCGGGTAGACATCTCAAATCTTACTTACATATCGTTTTACTTTACACAAACTCCCCAGAAACCGAATAGAGATCTGAATTGTACTTGTAAGATTACATCCGACAGAGCCTCAAACGTTCTAATCGTAAACGTGACTCCATGCAACCATGCATCTCTCACCCCTGACTCAAGTCACGTCTCTCTTTTTCCCTTCTTGACGATGATATGGGTTTATTAAAGATTGTAAAGGCGAGTTATTTGGTGTCTGGAAAGGGGAGAAAGCAAAGGGAGGGAGGAAGAAGCGAGATGGGATCGAGCCGACCATAACTTTTGGTCACGTTTATTTGCCGGCGATACTTGGCCACCGTGACCATCGTGACTAAAACAGAGTTTCATCAGAGGGAGATGAACATTTCAATGGCTGGCGCTCCAAAATTGATGTGACGAATGAAATGGAACATTTGAGTGCAAAAAGAAACCGCCGATCATTGCACATGAATATGAATTCCACTATTGATTTGGGAAATTGGAAATAGAAAAGGGTATAATATATATTACATTAATCTATCACGGCTGCGAATCCCTATGGGTATTTGAATCTGTACTGGCCACTCCATCTTGTGCTTCTTGCACCCGCATTATCGGCAAATGTTTTTCATATTGTGATGATGGCGGTAGCTCCAAAGAGCTTTCGGGTACATGATCGGGATCCTCGGCAAAGAATCGTCTTTCAGATGGTGGATTCCTGACTTCTGATACTTCTGGTATTGCTATTGTTTGGAGTGGTGGTATTGAGGTGTTTGCAGCATTTTCCCCGTCTCTTTGGATCTCTACCAGATTCTCTTGCTGATTTTGCACGGTATCTGCATTAGGCGCGACACCCTGTAAGCTTTCACTGCGTACTGGGGGTGTTGTTGTAGATATTGTAGCCTCTTCTGACTCTTTAGGCGGCTTACTTGTGATCGTCTGACGAGCCTTCGCTATCAATTCATTGTAATCAATCTTGTGCTCTGAGCCCCAAGCGTGTCCATCGAAATCTTTATCCTTGATATGAGCAGATAATGGGCTTGGTTGTGGTGCTTTGGAGCCTAATGTCCTCTCCCAAGATTCAAGCTCTCTCTTCAACTGCGCCGTGGCTTTCGGGTGTTTCGCATCGCAGTTGGCATTCCATATGGTCGTATACTCTGTCAATCTCTTCCTCATCATCTCTTTCCCACCGGCCGCCGATATTCCTAGATCCATAAGCTTTTTCCTCAAAGCCTGGTCTTTGATCAAACTAAAGTTGACGACAGGTAACCGGTCCGGGCGCTTGACCGGCTTAGGGGAGGAAAATGATGGTTTTGAGAGTGTACTTGTGGAATGAGAAGTGGTTTCCGATTCCGCAAGGCATGCTCCAATGTGAACTTCCACGCCTTTCGCTGTCATTCGTCGATTGCATACAGGGCATGCAGTAAGACCATCATCTGTAAAAAGAGGTTAGCCACTGCAAGTGGGACTCCAAACACTCTTCATAACCACTTACCAGGTTGAAAATCATCATCACCCTCCATGTCGTCCATAACTATTATTTCCTCTTCTAATGCATCGGCGCTCTCGAAGCGTTTAGTTGCTTGCCGTGTTGAAGCTCTCGTCCTTTTATTTGCCTGCTCTTCAAGCCCACCCAGATTTGAGACTTCACGCTTCCTTTTCGGAGATGTAATGGTTGGTTCCACCGCAAGCCCCCTCGCAAGCTCCAATGCCGCCGGTCTAGCCCTTTTGAAGGCTTCTACCAAATCCTCAATCGCCGCATTTGATTTCAGTTTAACTTCTTGGTCATTTGATCTACAAGTTGGACATTTCGAATCATTATTTAAACATCTCCGTATGCAAAGCGAGCAGAATGTGTGCGAGCAAGAAGTGATCATTGGTGTTGTGAAGAAGTCCTTGCAGACTTGACATCGTAATAAAGAATCGACATCTGCAAGTTGAGCAAGTGGTGTTCCTAACCAATCTGTGGAATCTGCTATATCAAAAGAATCATCCTTTGGACCTTTGATACTCATAGCTTCTTCAATAAGAGTTTTGGTAGACTCTTTGGTGGCAATTATCTTGCTTGTCGCATTCTTTCTCATTGACTTGAATGACATCCTAGGAAATTTCGCGTAAAGTGGTTGATAAGAAGTTGCGACGCGTCTTCCTGTTCAAGTTCAACCTCGAAAATAAATCAAGATCACAGATCCAGCAAACTTTCGAGGAAACCGCAAAATTATAAAAAAAGAATGGCAGATTTCAAGAGTTATCTTGCGGCGAGTATCTTGACAGAAGATAAAGTTGTAAGTTTATTGTTAGAATTTGAATTTTCACATCAGTTTAATGAAAAGTTTCCTAGGTAACTTATCGACTTCTTAGTCGAGTGCTTAAGGTTCATGTAAATGCAGCAAAGGAGTATGTCAACCAGATATTTATAGTGCCTTCTGCTAACAATATGATAGAATGTTGTTTGAGTTTCATCAAGTCCAAAACGCAAAGAAACCAGGAATAATTCATGCGACATATCTTATTGGTGGGACAAGAAGAAAGGAAGCAACCACAGCGATTGAAGTCCAGAAGGATGGCGAAGATGATTACATGCAGAGCAGTCCCTTTGTTGGAAGTTCAATGCCCGAGGAGATTAGTGGTGAAGTTCCAATATTTAGCATAACATTAACGCGGGAGGAGGATTTAGACAGTAAGCACCCCGCCTTTTGGAGAACGTATTTATTAGCTAATACCTATATCCAGAAATTCGTTCGGAATACGAGCATATTTCCTCAATACATATCTACAGTTTAGGACCTCATCCATTGAAGGTATGCATGCTTCTAATGCTTGACAGCTTCCAAGTACTGACACACCCCTCTTAGGAGCTCCAACTCCTCTCCGACTCAACTCGAGAAATCCAGACCCTCTCCAAATCTGAAGACCCCCTCGAAAACTACCATAGATACGGAATAATAACCAATCCTAATGTCAAACGTCGTACACGCAGAGTACCACTAGTTGCAGTCGCTGCACCAGCATCCGTTCCCACCCGACCCGCGAAGTCTAAACTCAATGAAGTAGAAGAAGCTCCCAAATCCTCCTCATCCTCCAAGAAACCTGAACCTAAATCGCAACCATCCAATGCCAAAGATTTCTTCGGCAACAAGGGAAAAGAAAAGGCCAAACCAAAACCACAAGCAGAATCTACAAAAGCCGAATCTACAACTGCACCTTCAAGCAAGGAATCAACCCCAGCTCCTCCCACGAATCTCAAGCGCGACTCAAGTAGCAGTAGCATTTTCAAGGCATTTGCTAAGACTCAACCTAAAAAAGCGAAAATCGAGAAGACCGATCCAAGCGCAAAGGAAGATACCTCTATGAAAGATGTCTCGGATGACGACGATGAAGATACATGGATGCCAGCGCCGGTTAGCAAAGAAACCAAAGATAAAGATCGGAAGTCTAGGCAAGAAACACAAGAAAGATTGAGAAAAATGATGGAAGACGATGACGAAGAGGAAGCCGCACCATCTCCAGCTCCCGAGTCGGCCGATGAACTGGAAGAGGAAAAAGAAGCAGAGGAAGTTAACGAAGAGGAACCTGTCGTTAATACAAGTAATGGAAGAAGAAGAGGTAGAAGAAGGGTTATGAAAAAGAGAACTGTGAAGGATGAAGATGGTTATTTAGGTATATCACCCCCTTTCACTCCATTTTCCCGTTATACATCAATCAAGACTAACCCCCAACCTAGTAACAAAACAAGAACAAGCCTGGGAGTCCTTTTCCGAAGACGAACCTGCTCCAGCACCAAAAGCAAAAGTTCCCGTCTCAACTTCTTCGAAATCAAAGAAAGATGCGCCGAAGAAGGGGCAGGGAAGTATCATGTCTTTTTTTGGGAAGAAATAGTCAGATGGGACTTCATGGGGAATATTGGTACGATTTGCTAGCGAGTTGAGTTGAGGGTTATAGGGGTTGCGTTGACAATTGAAAGCGCGTAGCTTCGTGGCTTCGATGACGATGTATCGGTAGCATATAACATGTAATCAAATAATATCAATTGATCAAATATTGAGGATTGAAAAAACAGTATAAATTTCCTGTAATTCTCATCACTTTCGCTAATATATCAATGCATATCATATCCACGCCCTCATATGTGATCTTAAGACATGATCGGCCTGATTCGAGTAACCGCCCAACAAATACACCTATCAATATAACTCCAGTCATAATCGTCGCTTTCTTATTTCTTACACATACACCTAGTGACCTCTATCTCAAAGACTAGATCTCTCAGTTTTCAATATCATAAGGATCAGCACCCTCCCCAAACAAAAGATGCGGTTTGCGTTTTGCGAGATCGAGGATTGTTTGTGCAAAGACCGAATTTGCCCCTTTTCAATGTGTTAGTATCGTACATGTGCTACGACTATGGAAATAAAAACTTGAGGGGCTGGGAAAGGGATGAAAGAGGAGAAAACATACAAGCAAACCAACTCCTCGTATATTCCTGTATACGGTTCACGTTAATACTCTCATGAATCAAACCCAACCGACTCGCCTTCAGCACCAAATTCAGACACTCCATAATCTCTGTATCGTCATCGGAAGTCATGGCCTGTAGGAGTAAAGACATGGGCCATGCGTTTTCAGGACCAATATGTGGACCCCCTATACCTTTAAATGCTTTTCCTTCCAGATAGTACGGATTCCCCTCTTTGGATAACAACATTTTTCGTGTATTCTTGTAGATTTCATCGTCTTGTTTGAGGAAGCCTAGAACTGGGAGGGCCAGGAGACTAGGCACGTTGGCGTCGTCCATGAGGATTTGGCTGCCATAGCCATCTACTTCGTAAGCGAATACTTTGCCCCATTTTTTGTGTTGTACGACGGCGTGCTTCATGATGCCATCTCGAATGCTTTGTGAGCGCTTCTCCAGTGTTTGGGCCAGATCCGAACGTTTGGCCAATTTAAGGATTTCTGCGGTACGCTTGAGTTCGACAGACATCTGGGCGTTGGCAGGAATATAGAAACCTAGTATCGTAGAATCGTCTGAAGGCCTAAATGCGCTTCGTATCAGACCCGTTCCGTAGTTCAATGGATTACCAACACCAGACAATGGTAAAGTTTCAGTTCCTTGATCGGTTCGGCGGCTGAAGGTGTAAGCATTGCGTTGGAAGTGGCCAGTCTTTGAGTCAAAGCTGGATTCGGATTGTTGTTCGAGGACGAGAAGAAGGGTTTCTAGCGCGGCTAACCACCGCGGGGTAACAAAGTCGAGAGATTTAGTGTGGCTGTAGAATGAATTCCCTATAGCTAGAAAATGAGCAAGGGAATCTAGTTCGTATTTGCACTCAAAGACAAAAGAGGGCTCGTATGCAGGGTGGACATTATCATCTTGTCCGTTTTGTGACGCGGCAAGTTTCGAGGGAGGGGGAGGTTGGAATGCGTTGCAATATGGCGATTGTATAACATATTCTGCTTGTGTATTGATAGCTCCTAGTATTAGATTGAAGATAGCTGGGTCCTTGTTTGAAAGCGGTTGGTATTGAAGCAATTGGTTCGTAGAATCTCTGAGCCATTCTGCATTGATGTCTCCAGTAACCACGAATGACTGCGCTCCCTGCCATTTCTGACTGCCCCGTACATCCCTCCTCAATTCCGTGTGTTTTGTAGTCCCATCGACGTGCCATCTCACGGTTGTATCGAGAGTATTGGGGAAAGCATTCTCGAATAGTCTCGCCAGGTCCTTGTTCACCATCTTCAATGACATATCATCAATAACTTTCTCCACCAGAGGAGAGGAAAATGTTCGACATTGCTCGGCAGGTCTTTGAAATGGCAGACTCATGGGTCCATCAGAAAATGGTCCATGACTAAAGGCGGAATACTTCTTATAGTCCGGACATGCTTTTGCGTACTTATGAGGATCGTCTATTGGATCTTGCGGTCGATAGGGCGATTGAGCTATTACGCCCAGAGCTCCTAGCCACAGGAGACAGGTCTGGAGGGGGAAATGACCCATTATAGTTGATTTGAAGATCTGGCAGGGCTACTGACGCTTTTTCGAGCCTTTTTAAAGCTAGAAATCCTATCTGGACATCTGAATAAATTTGGATAGCTATTGGAATCCTGTGGGTGGTGTTGGTCCAAGCAACGATTGGCGTTTCGTAATCGAACAAGCCTACGGAAGTGCCTACTTTTCTCCTTTCAATCAACTAGAAGTCATGAGGCAGACCATAAATGACTCCAGATTCAAGATCCAAGCAATATCTTGCTAGGTAATAAGCTCGAGATAAGGTTTGATATCAGAGAAATTAACTTCAATGTTCATAATCCAATTGAGCTTCATGCCTGGTCCGTGACCTTAAGAACAAACCGATGTCTTGGCAGTGAGGTGCTTCCGCTCTGCGCTCCGCTTCCCTAGCCTGGCACGTGCCCCAATGATGACCTCGCTGGTTCTCGAACAACTCAAAATTCACAACCAAGTCTTCAACTCTCTAAAGTCTGTTCGCTCCCGCCATTATCTATGTTTCTGGTTGAAAACAGCTTCTTAATACCGGTACATCCCAGGGTTATTCGAGATAGCTTTTATCGTTCAATTAGAAGCTTCCTAAGCATCCATTTTATTGCATTCAATGGCAAGTTGTCATATATATACCGAATCGGACTTATACAAACACTCGTCTGGGGGCATCATGGTGACTGTATATGATAGTTCAGGATACAGGAAGATATCCAAATTCAGAGGGGTGACACTCTTCCGGTCCCAGTCAGCCTCTCTCTTGGATTGGGTTGAAGCAGGGTAATAATCCTTCAAAGGCTTTTACCGCATTGCATTGCTCCCTAAATTCGCCTCGCTGGAAGCCACCTTAAATTGTGGCGGCAACACTACCCCTGGAGTCAAGGTCACGTTGCAGAGTCAGCTTATTACATAAGTACAGTATCTGCCCCATTCTACTTGAAATCAATCGAACCCATTTATATTCCCCTGTTACTGATTTGCATTTCGCGTCTCTCTGTGGCCATGATTCTTCAAAAATTTCTCACGTTATTTTCCAAGTATTATGCTATTTGAAATAAAACTACTTTCTTCACCACCTTTACTAAAGTCAGTCACCGACGGTGCAATGTCTACTCTTCACCAGCTACCCATTGAATTGCGCAAAAAGCCATCAAGAAAAACATTACCTGTTTCAAAAACTTCACCCGTTTCAGTGTCTAGCCAGCCTGATGATATAACAACACTGCACCCTCCGCCGGAATATCTTCAGATACAAAACACCGCCGTGCCTCCGTCACAACCTTCCCAACCCATGTCTAGAGGATCCAATCTAAATCGCAAACCAACAATTAATTTTGGTGTGAAGGACAGGCATATCATATTATGGGATGAGAGCGCAAAGGCCTTGGATGCAAAGTCGGCCAACCTCAACCCACCGGCACAGATTTGTGCACACGCTGATGATCTTGTTGCCCAAGAGAAGAACTCCAATGCCCCTGTATTTACCCTAAATGTGCCTGGCAATGAATTTCATGTTTGCCAATCTCCGCCAGGCTCAGTCGAAATTCGGTCAACAAAGAAGTCTAAAAATTCAACTTCCAAATCAAAGGCCAGTCAACCCCCACAGATCGTATTGCAGGGAAGAATTTTGCAAAAACCATCTATAAGACTCGATAAATCCGTCGTTCCAGTCTCAAGGGCTGTGGTCCGTCAGCCGGCAACGGCCTCTTCTAAGAATGAGCCGATATTTTCGCTCTCTGCGTTTCCCCCACCCACGGATCCAATGCGTTTAACACTTGCGAATTCCTCCGATGAAGGCAAAAGAGCTACTCGTCATCAGCATGGTCCAGCCATTCGTAGCCAGCCTGCCACGAATGTATCGAACAACCTTGATATGAGCCAGCACCAGAAGTCCATGGTAAGCAATCATGTTCCAATTATTATTAGGTTTTTCAGTAGTCTGGAGCATCAGACCAAACTTACGCTTTTACTATTTGGAAAGCTTTCAAGTGATCAAAGGATTATGAATATCTAAATCCAATTTGATAACTTGAACGACTTCTTGTTTCAGATAGTCTAAACTTTGCAAATTACTTCATTGCTAAACTTGTCATGATTTCATCCGGATTATTGAACACCATGCACTATTTTATACATATCAAGATTGACCTACATTTTTCAATTTTAACTCAAATATTCCACAGTCACAAAGTCTCTCCTAATTATTTATATTAGGACCGATCCATCCGCCTAATCGAGCATTCGCCCTCGCCCCGCTGTCGGTTATACCACGGAAACCACTTCCATCAGAACCAAGGGAATTCAAACCTGGCTAACAGGTTTCTGTTGCGACCACCTGAGCCGTCACACCTTGACACTGCATCTTCCCATGACGAAGCAAAGTGCAGTCGCCATAAAAGAAGTTGGCTCTCTACGAGTCGATCTTTTGATGAAGTGCCATTTTCGCACAATATTAGGCATACTAACTCTCTTCAAAATTTGGCAACAGGGTACGTGACAAAACCCCAATTTCACATATTCTCATTCTCCAATCCAAGCCTTCTGTCCTCTGTCCTGAAGTCATCAAGTCATACCTTACCCGTTACAAAGTCTCATTTAATATCCCTTTCACATACTCTACAATATGACATTATTGTCTTGCTACGCTTGAATACTCATCTAACATCATGTAGCCGAACAACTCACATGCACATTTCTGGTAAGGAGGATGCATTTGAGGATTTTCTGCATATGACACCTCATCAAGGCTCATTCATGTATAAGAATCTGGACAATAGCGAGACACAAATTCGACTACTTCGAATCCGACCTCAGCGTCGTGGTCCACCTAGTCACGTATATCCACAACAGAATAGTGATGAAATCAGTTGCGACATTATCCATGTCTCCTTCAAAGACCACCCGCCTTATCTCGCCCTATCATATACATGGGGTCACCCAGACGACGAACAGCATTCAATAAGTCTGAATGAAAAAGCCTTCGAAGTGAAAGAAAATCTATATCATGCCCTACATCAACTACGAACAGGCTTTCAAGACACCTACCTTTGGATAGACGCTATCTGCATTAATCAAAAAGAGGGGGTGGAACGCAATCACCAAGTAGGAAACATGAGGAAGATCTACGAACGTGCAGAGAAAGTTTTGGTTTGGCTCGGAAAAGAAAGTGAGGATAGTCACCATGCGCTTCTGCTTGCCAACTATCTACATCAATACCGCCACTCCGAAGAGAACCTCGCCAAGTATGTTTTCAAGAATCCACAAATTGCGGTATATTTTACGGCTCTTAAGGTTTTGTTTTCTCGCGATTACTGGAAGCGAATATGGGTAGTCCAGGAACTAACCGTTGCTCGAGACGTGGTTGTGCTTTGCGGTAGCACAACTATCCCTCTACAAGTCTTAATTGAAGCTCAAGAGGTCATGAAATCAGATCAAGGGCAGGGTGCTCTAGCTTCTCACCCTCTTGAAGAGGATATATGGTCGCAGATAAAATGGAAAGGACCATCCTCTATAGAGGCATCACGAAAAGGATTCCTTTCCAAGAATATCAGCCTTTACGACGCAATTCAATATCATTATCAGAAATTAGCATCAAATCCGCGTGATAAGATATTTGCATTGATGGGATTGGCCAACGATGTCGAACTTCACACACTGAAAATCGACTATTCGAAATCAGTGGCACAGGTTTATTATCAATTTGCCGTTTGCGAAATTAAGATATCTCTGCGCCTCGACCTCATAACAAAAGTGCAGTATAATAAGGAAAATCGCTTCAACCTCCCTTCTTGGATCCCCGACTGGACGTTCAACAAAAGAGCTCATGTTCGACTACAGAATATTCGACGTCCAGAGTACAGATACAATGCCTCTCTGAATACCCATGCACATATATCATTCGTTTCAGGAACTGGGCATATTTTGATGAAGGGTTTTCAAGTAGGTGTCATCACAAATCTAGGAATGCCAACCAACATGCAAAGCCCGGAAGACTGGAAAAACGGGGTTACAGGACTTAAATCATGGGGTGCACTCCTTCGGGTGTTAGCCCAAAAGCGGAACGAACAGCCAGGAACCCACGCTTTATTGGAGGAATTCGCAAGAACGTTGATGTGCGGCCATGTCACCACCGAAGATACTCGTGCAGGCTTCCTGCGCAAGTTGCTCGGCGCAATGGTCTATTTGATTCTCGAACTATATCCCGACTCCAATTTCTCAGACGTCATCAAACAATACTATCATGATGAAATACTGTCGAAGCCAAAAGATAGGCAACTCGGATACGCCCAACTCATGGCTTTACATGCACAAGAAAAGCTCTGGGATCGAAGATTTTTCTTGACTGATCGGAATCACATGGGACTTGGGCAAGAGGTTGAACTTGAAGATATCATATTTATACCATTTGGATGTTCTGGTCCAATTGTGTTAAGAAGAAATGATGCGGTGAGCTATCGAGTTATTGGCGAATGCTATGTGGATGGTTTTATGTATGGGGAAGCGATGGAAAGTGTGAAGAGAAATGAGGTTAGGGTGGTAGTGTTTCGAGTTTCCTGAGGGAGATGTTTAAATGCTATTCAATTCAAGAATTTGGAGGTTCCTTAGGTTTGCCATTCCCTTGCAGTCTCATCGAGCAACTCCAGATCGAACCATCAATTCCACCAGCTCAGCTGTCGCCAAAAACCCGGACGTGATTCTTATCTAGCGGCCTGTCAAGAATCACCGTGAATACATGGCGTGTTCTGGTTCTTTAGAGGGAAAGTGGCGAGTACTGAATTATTCGCGTCATTAATCGGTGGTCACGCTAACCAGGCTGATATGTCGAGTAAAAAAGGATAGACTCTCGATAACAATGTGGATTATATAATTTATGTTTTATCTGAAATTTAATAGCGGTTGAAATTAAGAAGCTCTGAAGTCCAAGGGATCAGTATTTAATGAACCCATGATGTATTTCTTGGCCCCCAAAAATCAGTAAAGTTGCAAAAGAAAAAAGACAGACGGGAGGACAACCGGCGCCTCAAAGAAAGTTCGAGATGGAAAAAAAAGTACTTCATCATGTTGGATGCTGAATAATTTGATATTCTCTGGATTTTCTAAAGAAAAAAATGATAGTGCGGTTTAGACGCTTGACAATGGCGGGCCCCTTTTGAGATCTAGGATTAGCGAGACCAGCGGCGCCAGAAATTTCGCAAAATTTTAATGGGTAACATCCTTGTAACCTTGATTGGTGGGATGTTGAAATTATTTTTAGGGATGAAGAATAAGGGACTAGAGGGATGGAAGAAACGCATGTATATATGTATGAATAGCATCTTGTACCCCTTTCCCTTGAGCGATTAAAAGGCTGCTAAACCCATAACACCAAGTTCTTTTCCGGTAGGAATTATTTATAGCATCTTCACAGTCCGCATTTTGCAAATCTGCGCACATTATCTTCCTCTCTGATAAAGAGGACGATGCTTCCGCTAGTAAAGCTATAGCAGAATTTTGGACCCGACTCGCTGAAAGCTCGATATGAAACAGTTTCTCCAAAGATGTCTGGAATTGCACAAAGAAGCGACCGACAGGTGCCACTTCCTTCTCTTTGAGGGAACAACTTCCAATTAATCAGCAAAGTACCTCTTGATTAAACTGGGAATAAGGCATCTTCCGTCATTGTTTGTGAGGAATAAGATGGGTTTTGGTATCAAGAAATCAGGAAACAAATGCCGTGAGCTATCCAATGACCTTCCGTCTTTCTTTCGCGAGCCCAAATCATACTGATATTGCCGGTCCAAACGCGAGCTAGCATTCATTCATGCCAGAAGAAGCCGTCCACGTAATGCTGCTGAAGATGATGTAATAGAAATTCCCTGCGGTCCATATGTCCCGCGAACATGCAACCCTATATCTCTCTGTATGACTTACTCGCCATGCACGAAATCTCTGCAACTCGCATCCCATATGCTTTGATCAGATTTGGAGAAAGCAGGCGGACAAATCCCTTCCAACATCGCACCGAGTCTTCTTGCAGAAATGCGGGCAGACCCTGATGCAGTCTCGGCTTTGCGCTTCATCGAAAGAGTACGGCTGAACTCGTGATATTCCTATGGTGCCTCATATTTGACGGGAGTGAAGTCGACATTAATGTTTTCTGCAGTGGCAAGTGTCGCTTGTAGTCTTCCAAGTGCGATGCAAGAATGGTTTCTAATACTCTACGTTTCGTTGCTTTATATATACGAATCTATTCATATACAGTCCTCTTGCGTGCACAGCCACAGATCTTAGGGCAAGTCGATACTCCTAGTCGCATGCATATCGGAGCATTATACCACAACAACTGTAATCACTTCCGAGCTCACAAAGTCCGTCGATTCGATTGTCAACCCAAAATGCCGTGATTCGTTAACTGAAATGGGCTATGCCTCCCACGAAAGGCATGTCAAGCTGCATTTGACAACCAGTACGTTCGATGAAATTCATGATCTTTTGGGCTATCCCTCACTCTATTTACGAACAAGAAAACTGGAACACCAAAGAATAAGGTTATCCTGGTCCATTCATTTCATAAAGACGCGTATATCGGGAAACCCGCGTGACCAGCCCGTAAAACGAAGGAAGGAGATTTTCATGCCTAGCGAGGGTTTTAACTTGCGGTGATCCGCTGGTTGATCCTGAGAGAAATGCATTTGTTACCTCATCTAAAGATCAGCCCTTTTAGCTCCCTCGACTGTGAACATGAATGCAAGAATGGGAAATTGGTAGTTTAACGTAATTATAATTTCTCTACTTCGGCGCTCATCTACCCGGGAGATTTGTGATCTCGTCCTTAGGTAAAGTTGGGACTTATGCAACCCCTTGTGCTCTTCAAATCCTGGGACCCAACCTCGAAATCAGCTAGCGTGAAAATGTAGCAATGATGTGATCCAATTTCCCCTGGACTACTGCGGGTGCTGTTGATGTGTATTAGAAATTCCCCGAATCCAATTCTAATGTATAGTATCCAAGCGTGAACCTATGATTTTGTTGTGAGAACAACTACAATATTGGCGCAACATGTTTTCTGTCGGTCATTTCCCCGTTTTGCGTATCTTGCCTACACTCAAAATTGCCGAAATTGTCAACGGTATTTCATTAATTAAAACGCTGGGCGATATTCTCACAGCCTATTCTCCAGGTTTCCCGTGACGTCCGTTGATCCCTCGTACAGACTTTGATAATCGTGGTAAATACCAATGCCGATCGGAAAATATACGGGATAATATCGATGATCATATCATGGTATTCGTGCATTACTTCCCGCCACCATGGCAAGAAAACAATGTTCATTTATTCAAAAGTCGTTCCATTATCGATCCCACTCAGCCGTTCTCTCATCTTGGCGAGTAAGCTAGAAACTACAAAAGGCTTAGACATAACGAAGTTCTGCTCAACACGTATTAGAGAAACATGTTATTTTCAAACCATCATGAAAAGACTTACAATTCCGTTATCCAATGCCAACTGAACCTGCTCGTCTCGGGCATTAGCAGTAATCGCAATAATCTCAAGATGCTTCACGATCTTTCCAGATTGTTGCAATGATCGAATCTCACGACTACAGGTTAGGCCATCCATTACAGGCATTTCCCAGTCCATCAGTATAATGTCCAGATCTTTTGCGCCCCTTACCGGCTTGTGCCAGCAGGAGCATTGCCTTAATATTTCTAATGCCTCTAAGCCATGATTTGCGACATGAACAACGCAGCCAGCTTTTGTTAACTGCTTCTTTAATATTCTTTGGTTCACCAGGTTGTCCTCAACTAAGAGAACTTGCATTGCCTTAGACCCATCATAATGTGACCCTCCAGGTGACACCGGGCTCAGATGTGGCTGAGTGTTTTTCGATGGTTCGTTGCTACGCCGTACCTTGACATAAAATCCAAACGTGCTTCCCTCGCCTAATTTCGAGGACAGTCCTATCCTACCCCCTTGTTTTTCGGCAAGTTGCCGAGAAATGAATAGTCCTAGGCCAGATCCACCATACTTTATTGAAGTTTTCGAGTTAGCTTGCTCGAAGCGCGTGAAAATACGGGGAATCTCTTCCGCATGCATGCCCACTCCGGTATCTGTGACCGCGTACGTCAAGAACACATGCTTCCCGGTACCCCACTCGGGATTCAGTGTCAAGTCTTCCACCTTATTGTCGCAAGGCACCCAGTAAAAGTCCGTATCGAAATTCCTCTCAGGTTCAACAACCGTAGCACCGCATGTGATTATGATATTCCTTTCTGCTTCCCCCTTTGTGAACTTGATCGCGTTAGTTAACAAGTTTATCAATATTTGGGTCACACGCGAAGAGTCAAATACGGCCCAATCAATGTTATTTGCGCCGTAAGATGGATGAGCTAGTGTACGAATTGAGATTCCGTGGGACGTTAAATCAGATTCGAACATTTTGACGACTTGCTGAAGGAGACCAGCCGGGCGAGCGGGACGTGGTGAAATAGTGAGCATCATATATTTGAGTTTTGAGAGTGTAAGAACATCATCTACGATGCGCTTTTGATGACTAGCGCACATAGCTATGGTGTTTGCCGCTTCCACATTTCCTTTTAAGATCTCAGTAGCATCCGTATGTGATAAATCTTTGTAGGAATTTGAGATCATATCCGCACACTGAAAGATTGCAGAAAGAGGGTTTCGCATCTCGTGAGAGACAATATCAATGAATTCTTCTTGTTGAACCTTTGCCGCGCGTGCTTCCTCGGCGTTTCTTGCTTCCGCTGCCTCGGCCCATTTGAGTTCCGAAATATCCATGAAGCAAGCCATGATCGATTTCACTTCGCCGTTAACAATATATGGAAATGCTAGTGATAGCAGGCAAGCGTTATCGAGTTCCCCGTTCGGTGACACGAACATACGCTTCAGTCGTGATGCAGTCTCAAGGCGAGGGGATCCTTTGAGGAGTTTTGCCCAGTCCGTTAAGGCTTGAAATCTATCCTCATCAACCAATACGTCAAGAAATGAGTAATTATGCTGTGGTTCCTCGGATTCTGGATGACCGGTGATTTGATAGTACATATCGTTTGCCCAGATGATTTTACCCTCAGTCGACAATTGTAGCATGCCAACTGGAGCGTTCTGCGCCATATATCTGATTTGTCTTTCACTTTCGGCCAGTTCCCTTTCTAGACGATTGGCCCTTTCTCTTGTTTCCTCGGCGCTCGCCAAGGCAGATGCGATTGATGAGACTCTCGATGCGATGGACTGTATAAACTGATTATAGTCCTTATCAATCGGGCGACGTGAATTGGCTACATCAAGACCGGGAGAGTCAGTTATAGCCTACCAAAGAAGGATCCTGGGAGGAAATGAAATCAAAAGGAGGAAAAGAAAAGTAGACGTTGAGACCAGGGGCCAGGGACCAGTGTTAGGTATAAACGAGGATAGATTTATGAAGAAAATATGAACCAATTACTAACCTCCAAGTACTAGATAGCCAAAGAGACGATCACCAATAGATATCGAACATACACTGAAATGAGTTGATGGTTCGTGAATTCCAGTAGACTCGTCTTTGTGACCACGCCAATGAACCCCTGCAAACCTCTCATCTACAGGATAGGTGAAGGTTTTATTCCTCGCTTTCCTCAAGAGTGGAAAAAGGGCTAGGCGGCTGCTGAGTTCTGCTTCTTGCACAGCTAGAGGGTGGTGATCGGGGAAACCAATTTGACCCCGGAGATAAACCTTGGTTCCAGCAGCACTCTGTTCATCTACCTGGTATAACATGGCCATTGGAATATCTAGTGGATTAGACTCTAAATGAGGCATTATGTGGCTAGCAAGTGTTCCAAACCCAGTATACTCTAACTACATTTAGACAAAGTTAATAAATTCCCCTAAAATGAAGAAGAATGGAGAAATAAAGTTGTATCAAAGAAGAAGATATTTGAG
Organism: Myriosclerotinia curreyana; assembly: GCA_002162495.1. Lineage (NCBI taxonomy): Eukaryota > Fungi > Ascomycota > Leotiomycetes > Helotiales > Sclerotiniaceae > Myriosclerotinia > Myriosclerotinia curreyana. Next base: position 46,717 of record NGKJ01000063.1, on the reverse strand, counting down.
AGAAAGGGAAATAATTTAGATGTCTCATGGCCACACTCTTCAATATTGGAACTTAGGCTCGGCAGTCAAATAATCTCTCAATCCTGGGTGCCTCATGAAAATGCAACTGACCTGTGATAACATATGGATTCTTCGTTTGTTGAGAATTTGCGCAGTCACCTCAGAAATGGAATTGTAAATGCCACCAACTGCTCCATCTTCGCGTCGCAAGGGATTGAAGTTTCCAGTAAAGTATGTCTCCTCCTTGTATCCACCCCTTTCCACCATTAAAGGTATTTCATTGATGTCGGCCGCAACCATGCTGGTCTCTGCTAGGTCAAAAAGGCCTTTTATGTCGTTCCAGATCTCTGGGAAGGCCGCTTCAAAGGGTTTGCCCATCATTGTCGGATGAGTTTTACCGGCCATCTTGATGAAATGTTCGTTGTATATCGCGACTCTCTGAGGTCCCCTAATAACATGATATTGTCAGAATGTCCAAATTTGGGTGAGAAAGTTTGCCTCTGTATCATACCAGTATAAACACGCAGGCCTCGAATCCGAGAAGGTCATAAAAGTGTGAAGTCGAAGCGCAATACTCCATGATTCTAATGGCCCAAGTGGTGTTGCAGCCCAATCTGTGGCTCTGAAGAATTGTACATGTTTGGATTCTGGAAGGCCAAGGGTCCAATCTGAATCGGCTGCTGGCTTTGGGATTGGTGGGGTGTTTATGGCTGAAGGTAAGGCCGACTGTGCATCAGTGGCGGCGACAACGTGCAACGAATGCGACTTTGCGGAAGTGGCTATGGAGATCTGGGTCGCATCTATGATTTGAATATCCTGAAGTCGGCCTTCAATGTCTGGAATGTCTGAAATGTCTGAACTAGTTGGTCTGACGTTCCTATTGTTCGTACTGCTGTCTGGGACCACCATTTCGAAGCAAGCCACCAGGCTTAACCTTTTCTTCCCAGAGATCTAATATTCTTCATACCTCGACCATTCCCGATGTCTGATACCGTCGGTAAGTCGTAGGATTCGCAAATTTGGACAACAACATTTGAATTCAAATTCGATTTCATGTGAATTTTTGATGCTTACATGATGAATTTCTTCATGCAATTACCGCTAGTGGGCTATTGGATAGGTTTGATAGACTCAGTAGCCACTTAGCACCCCTAATTTGGCCCATAATATAAGGACTAGTTAAGAAAATGGACTATCAAGAGAATCTACTTCCTTTTTCCTTTTACAGCTTAGAGGGAAAGTAGATAGAAGGAGTTTAGGGCGGTGGAGTGAAGGGAGGGGGATACTACCTAGTCTTACCCTGCGATTACCCGCCCGGAAAACCAGATTTAAGTGGAACGTTACGCGCCTGACGTCAGTTTACTGTTCAATTTCTTTAATTTCAAGTAGTGTAGGAAATGTCCGAAGGGTTTCCACATTCTAGGTACCCCGGAGTATAAATGTTTTGTGTACGAGTAAGTAGGTAATGTTATCAAATCAGACCGAATTTATTCTCGTGTTCCGGAAGTTCTCTTTTGACTCCGTGTTAAGGAGTTACTGTGTTAGGTTACCGGAAGCAGAAGAATATATTAAAGGAGGAACAATATGGACATACGATTCAATTTGGGATGAGACAAGAGTACCTACTACGTACTGTATGTAGTATGTATAATTCGGATATTACCTAGTAAGCGAGGATCGCATATCTCAGGGTCTATTATTGTAACGCCCGAAGATTATTATTACACAGATGACATAGATCATAGATGACAATATTATTCTTATAGTTAGAGTTTTATAGGGCTAGGGTAGGTCAGGATGATAACTTAGCTTTTTTTATATCTAGCTTCTATGATTAACAGTAGTACGTAGGTACTCTCGAGGTGCTTTTCTTGCTTGCGGCTTGCTATCATAGTAACACTATATACTAAGAACTAATTTGACAAAAGAACATAGTGATATTCAATAATCCTGTTATGTTACTTTTATAAGGGAAAACCTTGGGAAAAGGGGGTACGGCCCGCGCTAAACCTGTGGGGCTCATCATTTAGAATTTTTATTTGAAAATCTGGCTTGGCCCCCCGGCGGCACGGTTCGTTCCGCTGCCTTACTGTATATTGATTTCGGATATTATATTAAAGTTCGAGTTGTTCTAGCCGGTTCGAAAAGGATATTGGAATTTCGTTACGACGCTTGTACTCGAGTACACTTCTCATGATGAACATTCGACCGATATTGAAGCGACTCGCTATGATGGCCATCAATTCTGGTAATCAAAGTTAGCAGAGATTCGAGAAACTCCTTCTGCCCAAAGAGCATCTCGAAAAGATCTACGGATGAGTTTCCTTTTTGAAAAAGGACTTTGCCTCTCAATATCACTTCCTCAGCGGTCTTTTTACCGGTAGAGTACTAGGTAGGTAATCCGAACCCTTTTCTTCCAAAAGAGATGGCGAGAGATGGCGAGAGATCAAGGCAGCTCAAGGCAGCTCAAGACAGCTCAAGACATTTCGTACTCACGAACAAATCAAACATCTCAAAGCATTACAATGTCCCGTTGTTGTCTAGCTAGTAAGATCTTACAACATACATATGGAATTGGATCAAATCCCTCATCGTGGCATTTATATCTATCACTTCTCGTGTGATTGAACTTCAATGGTTCACCCGACGTGATCATAAGCGTCGCAGTAGTAATCCAAGAAGTTTTGGACGGCCTGAAGTTTCTCTAATAGCGACATACTTCTCCCTTTCATCACCGTGATTCCGCTGGAGTGTCACTGCGTATAATGACGAGAAGCAATGAAAGAGTGGTTCTCAATCTCTCAATGGAAATCCGGGTCGGTGGCGACGTATCCGGACGTTTGGCTTATTGTCGTCGTGTGATCGCATCATTCAATTCAGGTGATATGTGGTTATGTTTTCGTCGAAGAACAAAAGTTTGTATCTATAGGTCTATCATGAATGGCTAATATACCATACAGTGGCAATAATTAGACTCAAATGTTTGCTCAAAAAGACTTGTCTTGAGGTTCGAACATTATCTCATACCTTACATATACCACCCGCGATAACCGAGTTTTCTGATGGTCCTCAAGAAGGACGACTACGAGATCTTTTGGATCGATTACTCTCATTTCAAGCTCTGATAGTGTCAAGTCTCTCATTTTTTCATCATTAGTCTCTAGCCAGAATTGATCGTAGCGCTCAAGAATCATACAAACTACAACGTTTGATTGCCGCAAATTTTGCAAATACTACAGCATCAAGTTTAAAATCAGCCCTCTTCCATTTTCAAGACCTAATCTACTTGTATTTATCCTCGTTGCAGAGCGCAAGAAATCATCTGTTCCTCTAATGAATAATATCACTCGAGAACCTGCAAGTGTTAAAGTTACTTAATTGTGATTTGAGGGATTCGCAGCGTATTCAAACTCCCTTCCTCTCCTCCTCCCCTTCTCTCCTAAACTTCAGGAATTTCTACTATATCCTATAGATTTTTCATTTCTTCTATTCTCTCCTCTCCTTCCAAAAAAAAAGCTATTTCTTTTTATCTTTATAGAAGAAGAGGAAGGAATGTTATGTGTGAATGGTGTATGTGGATATTAGGTTTTTATATATAAGATACTTCTTTTCTTACTAAATATAGGAATATTTCAACTCTCCTTTCCTCTCCTTTCTCTTCCTCTCTTAAACCCTAAAATTTCTACTAATACTACTATATTCTCAAGGTTTTTTTATCTTCTATTCTTCCTCTCCTTCAAATTAAAGAACTCCTTCCTCTCCTTCAGTCAAGGAGAGAAGAGGAGGGGAGTATAAAAACGCTGACCTCATGATATAGGATCTAATTTTTTGACTAATTTTTTTTGGACAAACCCTGCACAAACGCAACAACGGTAATAGATAGTATCAAGGAAATCAGTATCTGCGATCCTGATGGAATCCCTCGGATACAGGAACCTATACGACCCAACAGTCTAATTAGCTTATCAGTTGATCAACCGACTAGCTACCCCGGCAATTTGATTCCTAGGTGTACGGTTATAGGATGGATGCTGATATTCAGGGAAGACTCATCGATGATTCTGATATCAGCATTACGGTTTGGAATTGGGTGGAATCGATCAGAGAAGTTCCAGCTTTGGAGAAAATATCTTTTGTGGATGGTGGAGAGGATAGCTTCTCGAAAGATTGGATTACTCGCCGGTTAATAAATAAATTCTGCCGACTACCCATAGTAGTTGGCCAGATTTTCTGAAATAGCCGACGAGAACTTGGGTTGACGTTGATCACGGGGTCTCATCCTACGACGAACGATGGAAGGAAGTCAATTCCAAGCAGCATATTCTAGTCAAGCTACAGAGACAGGAAGAGAAAGGGACTGCTTGCCTTGAGTATTACAAGGACTGGCCCATTGGGCTTACTGATTGAGATGCTTCAGGTTTTCAGGTTTTTAGGTCTTGGAGGAGGGCATTTCAGCTCAGAATTGCGCATGACTTAAATCCAATAAGACCATCTATATCTGTATACCGTGACACTGAGATCAGCCCGTGACCCGTCGAATCAAGTACAGCTATCTTCCTCGGCACTCCAGCGGATAACCATTTAGCATTTAAGATGAATGCTTCGTATGGTATTTCTCGAATAAAGAATTACTATTGGTTAAATATCTTCAAGGTGTCAAGGGAGGATCTGACAGAATTGGGGAGGTCGACCTATATTTAAGCGATTTGAGTTACGCGAAACGCCACAGAACATGACAAGCCACATAATTTTATTGCCCTAAGAGTGGGATTATTTCCCTGTGCATTTTCATCCATCAAACATAGCTAATCACGGATAGGGCTGGATTCCAAGCCTTGCAAGATGAAACGATCGTTGTCATCCTCCGAAGAAACCAGTGTCAATCTTGTCGAGCCGTCCTCCAAACGTCCTAAACTCACAGAAAAGAACTTGCACCTCTGCGAAATGCAATCCTCTTCCAATCAATTCCAATCTCAACGATCTCATCCACCTACTATGTCAACTACCAAGACATCACGATCGAAATCAATACCTAGAAGCGATTCGATGTTTGGTAATGCTGCCAATACCAATCACATCAATGACCCTATTACTTCCGCTGAACCTGCCAATCTCGACGATTGGAAAGAAATAATCAATAGAAGTCGTGATACGGCTTCTCCGGACGAAAAAGAGTATATGAATTATTCTTACAATATCTCTACTGCCGAAAGCGAAGCTACAATCATTCACCACCAAAGTGGAAAGTTATTAAAAGAATATGACGTCTCCGAAAGCAAATATCGAAAGACCTTCAGCGAAACACTATGCGAGGTTCCACCAAATATTGGATTCAATAATAATCTATCGCATGCGCAGCCTGATCTCTTGGAGGGATACGATCTATCGGCATTCCGACCATTTGAAGCCAGAGAAGAACTAGGCGGGACGGCTGTACTCAAGCGTGGTCTAAGTGCTACCACACTACCGCACTTTGCTGGGGAATTGAAGGGTCCTGGGAAAAGTCTTAAAAAGGCAGACATGCAAGCAACTTACGATGGTGCGATTATGGTGCATGGAAGAAAGAAAGCACTTTCTCATCTTGGTTCCTCTGATCCGGAGAATCATGCAAAGGTCGCCACCTTCACTTCAGATGGCACGATATTGCAGATATATGCCCACCATTCTACATTCAATGGGGAATTTACTGAATACCATCAAGTTATGCTTACAGCAAGCTACGAGGATTACAAAGTGGACGAAGGATTCTCAGGAACGTCCAAGATGCTGCAAGGGGTGCTGCATCCGGTTTGAAGGATGATTTGGTCTCGAGCTGGAACTCGCGTCGGGAGATTATTGCTAGAGAACCTATCAATAACTTCGTTTTGGATTATGCCACCGAAGAAGAGGAGATCAACGAATTTGCTACGGGTCGGAATGTCAATAATGTTGCTATAGAGTCTGGGGTTACTGAGTATATCAATGACGTTGCTCCGGAGTATGCTACGCAAGCACCAGAAGGAATACCTCATTCCAACCATATAAATCCACCTCCACCGGCGAAAGAATCTCGTCTTTCCAAAAGTCGATTTCGTAAAGGTCCAAAATCCCATTCCAAGCGCCAACCGAAGCAACCCACGGGACCTAAAGTCGGCTAAAAAGCAGACTACCAACCACAGGTATTCTCTTCGCAGTGATCGCGTTGACCCATTTTTGTTATAGTCTGATCGGAAAATCATCTATGAAATCTTTGTTTCTCTTCTTATCCTACAGATTTTCATTTCATGCTATTTTGCATATCCTTCAAGTTGAAGCCATCCTGCCTATCCTTAGTTCAAGGATAGGATAGGATGGGATATTCGAAACGCTGAATCCAGGAACCTCGGAAACCAAAATAAAGCCCGTTATACAGGTTATACCCTTTCCGAGAAAGAAGCACCATGACAGAAATCGAGTCGGCCGAACCATAACCTAGAAATGAAAGAGCGCGCAAGGACGATGAAATCTCGGAGGATCTGAACCATTCTCCACTGGATGCCTTTTTTTACAGAGGACGTTCAATCATCAGGTCATGACGATGAAGAGATGGAAATGGTCCTTTCGCGATCAATACAATCAAGCGTTGAACTTCTGGATGATGAAGATGAGGATACCATGGTGTCCATGGCCATAACCATGCCACTCGGATTTTCAGTCGATGAAATGGCTCCGAATGAAGAGGTGGAGAAAACGAGCTTTGCCATTTACAACATCCCATGCGACTTCGAGAATCTTTGCTCAGCAGACGAAAGAATAGAAGACATATCAATCCGGTCTAACAAACCTGGCCATTTTTATTAAATGTTTGGAAACGAAAAAATGGCCTTTCAAGACAAATCCTCTCAAGTCGGCCGAATGGATCATTGACCCTAATAACCTTTCCAGAGCAAGTTATAGCTCGAGTGGACGATCTATCCTGGACATAATTTTACATATCCCTGTCATATTATTGCCTTTCTTGATGTTATCTGCAGAGATACTACAGTAGAATGAATGGATGTTCTGATATCCCCAATGAAAACAAAACTATTAGAGTTAAAAAAAAAGTAAGATCTTAGTATTCATACAGGCAGTCGGTGATGGATGCTCAGCGAGCCTTCGATTCTTCATTGACGGCCCTCTTGATGATGTTGTATTGACCAACTAACACTTGATTACACTCTTCTTTCGTGGTGGATGCTCAAAATGTGAGGATTGTACAATTCTTTTTCCTCTCTTCAGAAGAGCTACGGCTTCTACAACCTCTAATACTCAATACATACTTTCGCTATCGGTATCAGAAACTGAAAATCATAACTCTAAAACTTTCTTTTCACATAAATTTGTGCTAAGCTTCGGCCAGTCAGTGAAGTGAATGATCTGTGTGGTCACTTGATAGGTATGTAGTGATTAGGGCACACGAGGGCTCTCGGCTGACTAAGCTGGTTCCGACAAAATTCTCTAAAAAGCATTCCAGCCGCATCTAAGGTTCAGGGGAAACGTTTTGAGGTATTATAGTAAACTTTAGTTCAGTGGAAGATTCATTCAGCGTCTAGTAAGTGAGTGTAGAGACTGTTAGGCATTTTTGGGATGAAAGAAAGCTAAGCGAGATGATTCCAGCTGAAATTAGAGTCTTCTAATATTTCACTAGATTCACTTAGTCTCTCGAAACTTCGTCTCATTGCTATGGCTTTCGAAATTTGAGGTTAGATGGTTGCAGAATTTAAAAACCAGATGCTACTCAGAGGCAATGAATGATGTAATATACATATAAGGTTCATAAGTGATCCATTGCTTTTCAATTTGAACACTTATTAAGGGCATATCGGTTAACATCTAATCTTCTTCGCATGAAAACTCTCTCGATCCAATATATCCGACGAAACTATAACTTCAGCCCTTTTCACCTGGACATCTTGCTTATTCGATCCAAACCTTACGAAAGTAGAGGATAAAGTATTTAGACCCAGGACTCCAAATAATTCCAGAACAACTCAAACCAGCAAACTCAACGGAGAGACTTTTCATCACCAAGTTTTCAAGATACATATTTGTCAATTACCAAAATGAGTACATCATCACCTATCTCCGGCGATATTTCCGTCGCAGCTCAATCATCGGCTACCTCAAACAACAGCCTAGATCAAACTCCAAAAACCATCTTCGGTCAACCAATAGAAAATTTCACTCTGGCGTCCATCAAACACATCCTCGGTATCTTCAGAAAGCAAGGCAGCATACGCAAAACATCTACATTCGAGACTCTCCTCCCCAAACTCCTCGATCTCGAATCCAAAGTTACTGGCGAAGAACATGTATCCGTTGCACAAATTCTTGCCAATAAACGACCTCTGACGCGCGCAGCCCTTGAGGGAGGCTCGCAGCTATACGATGCGGATGGTCATGAAGTATTTAAGGGGAAAGATCGAACTTGCGTTATTTGCTATGAGGCTCTGCCTGCGAAAAGGTTTAGAAAGGGTTGGTTTAGGAGGAACACGGGGGAACTTACAAACAAATGCTTTCAATGGCAAATCGATCATACCGCTTGCACGGGTTGTGTGAAGAGTTATGTAGTGTCTCAGTTGGAAAGTAAGTATTGGGATAATATCACATGCCCGCTTTGTCCTGAGAAGCCCGAGGCGCATATTGTAATGAAATATTTGAGTGGGGAGTTACTTTCCAAGTAAGTTTCAATCTTTACTTGCGGGTGGTTTTGCTACATAGATATATATATTTTTCACCTCTTACATCGAATCAAAACTAACATCCCAAAAGGTACAAAGAGTATGTAAGAACCCTTGCATTGCGCGACCTACCCGGATTCCGCTGGTGTCTCTCCCCCAGTTGTCGATCCGGCCAGATCCACACCCCAGGCGACAAATCCCCAAAAATGATTTGCCAAAAGTGTGGATTTGCTACATGTTACTCCCATCAACTACCATGGCACGAGGGCAAAACATGTGAGGAAGTGGGAAGTCTGAATTCAAAGGAGGATAAAGATTCGGAGGCGTGGATTCAATCACAGACCAAGGCTTGTCCTAGTTGTGGCATTTCTACTTTGAAGAATGGAGGATGTAATCTTATTTTTTGTAAGTGTTGGTGAATTTCGCTGGGAGACGAAGCTTGTTTCTTGAGTTTATCATACGAATTTATAGACTAACTAATTACATAGGTCGCTGTGGTAAACTTTGGCATTGGATTACGATGGGCATTATAAAGTTTGAGATCTTAGATGGGAATCCAACTCAATGAGCGGCTGTACTTTACTACAAGGATTCCAACGAGGAATCAAGAGGATACATGAAGAAGGTACGGGATGGAAATCGGATTGAGAATCTGGGAAACTAGTGTCAACAGCGAATATCGATCATAAATGAGTGTACGATTCTCTGGACTCTCTGTTTCAAGATTTGGAAGATAGCTATTAGCTTGATAGCGTTTAAGTTGGAAATGGGTGACAATGATATGTACACTTTCCCCAAATCATATTATGCAATATCAAAAGACTGTTGAAACTGTCCGCAAGATAACAAGCATCCTGTATGACTTTTGTCAAGTGGATATTTGATTTCCTTTCAATCTCCGCTTAAAGTCTGTCTTAATACAATAAATTGGTTGTTATCTCCTACACAATCTGTTTATGTGTGCTGAAATTTCAATGGAGAGGTAGTGCACGATACAAAGGGTTTATTTTCAACACTTGAGCCTGGCATGAAGCCTCCAGCCATTCAGCTGGCATGTATAGTGTTCCAAAGCATGGGATACGATGACCTACTTCGATGCTGTGATTAAATATTCCCTCGAAGATTGAGGATTGCAGTGTCAGCAGCTTGCATGTTGCGTAATTCTCGTTCCTCTCATTTTAAGTTGCCGGTATGTTCAGATATTACAATGGAGTTACAACTTGGATATGATTGCTGACATCCCATTCTGGAATACCTTGGCTGTATAAGACTAATAATATGGCCCGCTTCTTGATAATCCTCTTCAATCTTCGAATCGTCCACCATATCCTTTCTACATATTTGACTCTACTTCTGAATTCGCAACCGCTTCATGTTCCAGCGTAACTTCATTGTGAGATTCCTCCACGTTTTCTCCATTGAATCTCGGCATAAATGTTCTCATGTATGAATTAACTTGATCTAGCTCGACTTTCAATTGACACATCTTGTTCCCTATTTCCGTTTGTGACGGCCATTTTTCGAAATCCATGGTGGGCCAAGAAGAGTCTCTTTGTAATTTTCGCTTAAACTCTACATACTCTTGTCTCCTTTATGCTCTCTTGAAACTTCTGCTTCTTCTGCTTCATTTCGACAATACAAATCATAACTTGCACCCATACACCTGCAAAGTGAAATGGTTTTCGGGATCTGTTATTGTGAGAATAGAAAGGTGTATCTTTCACCACCGCGAAGTAAATCTACCTTCAAGAAGTCTTTAAAGTCCACTTGAGCAGATCTTTCTCAACGACATCCTCTTTCCTTCCAAGTAATTCATCAACATCCCACCTAGCATCCAAAAACCTCCCATTCAGCCACTTCAAGTTTTTGATGTTTTTACTTAACCATACACAAAACCCTCCGCAAAGGTCCACACTATCAACCAAATCTATTTTTTTCATTAGTTAATTTCAAAATAAAGCCAACCTGAATATTCAGATGGCGATAGAAATATTGGACAAATGGGAAGCGGTGCAAAAGCCTCAAATAATGATTGGAAAAATATAACTCACAAGGTATAAAGACTTCCGGAGTATTCCCAACAGCCATCGGTGTTGCAACAGCCCCAGGATGCACAGAAACCGCAACCAATCCCTCCTCCCCAAACTGCGACCCCAGCATCTCTACAACCCTACTCTGCGCAAATTTACTCACACAATACCCCGTATTAGCGATCGGACCATCCGTCAAATTCGCCGCCAACGATCCAATCTGTATAAACCCCTTTGCACCATCCTCACTCTCCAACAGCAGAGGTATTAAATAGCGCGCACAATGATATGTTCCCATCATATTAATATCGAAATTATCCCGAAACCAAGCCGGATCTCCTTCAGTCACACGCAGGGTCACGGGACCCGCATATCCGGAATTGGGAATGCAGATATCGAGACGGCCGAATGTTGTTTGGATGTACTTCGCAAGGTCGGATATATTTCTCGATGAGGTGATGTCACATGAGAATATCTCAACACGGGTTGTTGGGGAGAGTGAACGGGCTTTTTTGGCGACGCTCGTAAGTGAGGAGGTGTTACGGGATGCGAGGATTATTCCGGAGGCTCCTGCTTGGGCAAAGGAGTAAGCGATGTGTTCGCCTATTCCGGAGCTAGCCCCTATTATGCAGACGACTAAGGGGTTGGGGAGCGGGTTGTTGGCTGGAGTTGTAGCGGGAGTGAGGGTTTTGTGACGGGTGGCTGTTACGGCGTTCATTGCTTCGTTTGTATGGAAATTTGTTTGTCGAGGTGAAAGGTTCGAGTTAAGAACATATGGTTATATTTTCATAGATTAAGCAGGTGGCCAATCTTTCGACTCATAATGAGTAGGTGGGATATATAGGGCTTATTGGCTCAGGTCATTGTGTACAGTAGTGGGCTGCCGGGTGAGTCAGTCTTTTGCGTTGATAGAAAAATGAGTGTTAATATCTGGTGAATCCAAACTCATATCTAAATCTGAACTCAAATCCAAGTTTAGTTTAAAATTTACATGAATAAATGAGAAAAATATTGTAGGAGTAATACTGTAATAGTCAATAAATCATACTCATCCCGTCCGACGGAAAAGACAACCTGATAAGCAAGAAATTCATTACAGTATTCTATTCTTCTATCCAACACTGTACCAAAGAAACGCTCCATTAAAGAACAAAATTGTAAAATATGTAAAATCCAGCGCTCTATGCTATTTACTATTCAAAAGTCGTTATTGTATTCTTCATGAGTCTTCTCCTTCTCTCTTTTGTCTTTTTTCTTTCTCTAATGCATATGCACCATCTTTGACTCTGCCCCTTCCATTCCACGTACTAAACCTTTCTTCTAGCTCCGAAAATATGTACTAGATCCATATCCATATCACAGCTCAAAATGGTTCTCGCTTTCCCCTCCTTGCATAGCCCTCCCTTCATCTCGATACTCCGCTCTCAAAGCCTAGTAATCTCTCCCCAACCTCTCCTCCGTATCCTCCACCAACTCATACGCCGGTCTAAACTTCTTTTCTTTCCCATCTCCGTCTCCCGTTCCATTATCAGCTACTAACACAGGGTTCGGATGTGTATCTGTCGTGCCACCTAACGATGTGTATCCTTGATCGTAGAGTGGACAATATGGAATTTGTAGGTGGCGTATGAACTACTTTCGTTAGCTTTTGCTCTATCAATACTCGTAATTCCCTCTTTCAAGAAATGCCTGGGAAGATTCTCAAAATATAACAAGGGATGCCCCCAACGAAACTTTCAACTCACCCCCCAAATCTCCCTGTAATGCCAATCAATCACCGGATGCACTCTCATAAACCTCGGCCACCCCCCATCGGTCATATCGAAATGCGTCAAATTCCCTCCATGCGGATCCGTCCTCCTCGTTCCAACCAAAATAGCCTTAACATGATTGTGTTCGTGTAGATATTTAGTGAAAGCTTCTTTCATGGGCGAGGCATAGCGGGAGAGACTGAGGTGGTAATGGGAGGATGAGCTGGCGACAAAGGTATCGACTTCGGGGAAGGGGTGCGGGGAGAGAATGTAGACAGAGGGGAGTTTAGATGGGAGGGGGGCGGGTTTGGGTTTTGAGGTTGACGGAATGGTTGTAGAGGACGTTCCTGCGAGGGAGGTGGAGAGGGAGCAGGATTGGTGATTTGAAAGCGCGGCGAGGAGGAGGATAAGGAGTACCAGACAGTCTTTCCCCCCGTTATATGAGAACGATATTTCTTGTAAACTAATTTCATTACAAATCATTAGCATATATCCAATACAGTTCACAACTCCCTCGATCTTCCCTCCTCTCCAACCCGCCTCGTACAAAACCTCAACCACACTCATTGCACTCATTACATTCATCGCACACATCACATACCTATATCTCTCCAAGCACTCCCCAATAACCCCCAGCGCAATCCTCGTCTGTTCCTGCACCGCCCTCAATACCTCCTCTTCTTTCCCAAACTCCTCTTCTAAAAACCCATTTACTTTTGCCGCTACAATATTACATCTCTCTAATAAATTTCTTGCTTCGATTTCGTTCTCATACGTATCGTCTCTCGTGTTGTCTTTCGAATTTGTATCCGTATCCGGGTCCGCTACCTTATCGTGTCCATTCCCATTAACCCCATTCTCCTCAGCGCAAGCTGCCTGCCATTGCTTCTCAATATGACTATCATCTCGGACTTGCATTTCGCATTCGTATAGGGTTGTAGTTTTCCTTTTCCTTCAACATCCATCCATCTGATTCAAAAGAACGCAAGAAGAAAAGGATAGAAAGGTGTAGAAGTCCATGTGCGAATTTAACCTATGAGAGATACCGAGCTGAGACTACGGATTGAGGTTAGGGATTACTCGAACATCCGAGCCAGATGTTTGTTCTCCATAAAAAAAATAAGGGTGAACCCTCGGCTTATGTGAGGTAAGATTTGAGGATTGGTTGGCCAATGGTATCATGGTATTTAAGTGGTTTGTGGAGGGGTAATTCAGGTTCCATAATACAAATTAGGGGTTTAAATAGTTTGCCAAGTCGATAAATAAACAAGAGAGTAAAGGGGTATATATGAATCTTTCATTCTGATTATCAACGCTATCTATACAGTAACATTTTATGTTCATTCTTCCTTCAACATTAATTAAGAAGGCCAGCAGCCAAAGCCTCAAGATCTTCCAATGTCTCAGGCTCATCTCCCGCTTCAATAACACGGCTCTTTCTCTTAGCAACTTTCCTCTCATCATCCGAGTCATCCTCAAACCATTTCTTAGGTCTCTTTGCAGGTCTCGTTGTACTATCCTCATCTTCTTCATCTTCTGGAAGAGGCAAAGATCTGAGAAGAGCCATAGGATCTTCATCATCTCCAACATCAGCCAATTCTGGTGCTTCGTCATCCTCATCCAATGCTGCTTCTCTTGCTTTACGTTTCTCACGCTTTTCTCGTTTCTTATCCTTTGCAGTTTGTTTATCAAGAAGATCCGCTTCACGTACTCTTTCAGCCTCCTCTTCCAAGAATTTAGCTCGTTGTTCTTCAGCTGGACCTCTGGCGCGGAAGTCTTCTTCGTTCTCCAACTCGTATACTTGGTGAGGGTTGCCTTCTGCATCGAATACCAATTTTGTTCCTCTGTCTTTGAGCTTCAGAAGCTTCTTCTTGGATTTCAATAATTTCTCTTTTCGTTTAGAGTCTATCACGATAGGATCCTTGCTGATACCCTCTATAACCTTTCCTAATGGTCCAGTCGCGGCAACATCGTCGTCATCCTCATCGTCGGAGCTATCATCATTATCCACGGGTAATACTCTCTTGACTGACAAGAAATCATTGTCTTCATCAGCATCCGCCGTTCCATCTACATCCTTCACCGGGGTATCATCTGCAATCATCTTCGAGTAATGACCAGACAAAACATCCTGGTTACGGCGTTCAAACATTCTATCGTATTTCGTTCGTACCTCATCCTTCCTTTTGGGCTTCTTTTCGGTTTCACTTTCCTCGTCGCTAGACTCAATAGCACCTCTTGGGGCGTTTTTGACGTTGTTGGCAGCGTTTCCTTTTTGGAATTTGATTTTCGGCGCCCCCGGAAGACCCAAACTCGAAGCAAATCCCTCCAAGTCAACCTCGTTGATATTGAATATCTCCTTATCCTTTTGTAAGAAAACAGATTTGGCATAACTGGCAAATGCTTTCTGACCGAGGTATTTCAATTCGGGGTCTTGAAAACACATGTTTTGTAACTGGTTTTTGATGTCTTGGGTCTTATTAGGTCGGATGTTAATCTTTTGTATCGGTACTCTCTTATGTTCCAACCGTTTCAGCATGCCTTCCTCCTCCGAAGGATCTAGGAATAAAACTGCCCGGCCTACTTTCCCATAACGTGCAGTGCGACCAACCCTGTGAATGTAGGTATCAGCATCTTCAGGGCAATCTAATTGGATAACCCAATCGACCGCAGGAAAATCAAGACCTCGTGCAACGACATCGGTAGCAAATATACACGAGTTCTTTGATGAGGAAAATTTTGAGGTTATGTCAAGTCTTGCGGTTTGCTTTTGCCTACCGTGGAGATGAAGCAATGGGATACCAGGTTGTAGATGTCTTAAACTCTCATAAACGAACCGCACTTGCTTGCCTGAAGACATAAAAACTATTATCTTAGCTTTCAGGTTGGCTCGAATGAAGCCAAAAAGAGTGTTCAGCTTCACGGGCAGAGGCACTACGCAGTAATGTTGTTGTAATGTTGTGGGGGTCGCAGAGGACGCAGCTTCGTGCACTGCGACATATTCGGCTTCCTTCAAACTTAATCTTCCCAGGTCTGACACTTTCTTCGTTTGAGTGGCACTGAATAGCATCGTTTGTCTTTGTTTTGGTAAATGTTCCAGTATAGCATCGACAGATTTTTGAAATCCCATGTCCATAATCCGATCCGCCTCATCCAGTACTAGCATTTGTAGATTGTCAACGTCGAATGCGGCCGTTTGGTCCATATGTTGTAACATGCGCCCAGGTGTACACACAAGTATATTCATTCTCCCTAAACGTTCCCTTTCCTCTTGTAAACTTCGACCTCCAATGATTAGCCCTGCAGAGAAAGTGTGGTATCGTCCGATTTTTCGCAGAACCTCAAAGATTTGTATCGCTAATTCCCGAGTAGGTGATATAATAAGAGCCCCGAGGCCATCTAATTCGGTCCATTTCTGTCTGTAGAGATTCTCCAAAACCGGTACCAAAAATGCAAGAGTCTTTCCACTACCAGTTTTCGCAGCACCCAAAATATCTTTCCCTTTCAGCGCGAGAGGTACAGCTTTCGATTGAACGTCTGTTAAAGTTTTGAAGTGAGATGCTTCGAGTCCAGATGAGGTCGGCTCAGATAGTGGGAGGTCAGAGAAGTTTTTTATTTCTGCTTTCGCATCCTGAGATTGTGAGCAAATGTTTGATAACCAAGATTATTGTAGTACTTACAAGGTCATCAACTGCTTTTTGAAGTTTTTCATGATCTTCTATATATCTCTTCCTTTTCAGAGTTCGCGCATCATTTTTACCCTTGCTGACATTCTTGGACTTACGTCCAGTAGCTGGTGGTGCCATAATTTTGAAATCCGCACAATATCAATTGCTCACTCAATAATGAATGGTCTTGAAATATTATTTCAAAGTTCTTTTTCCATCTCGGGGCAGATTTTCCTTCAATATTTATTAAGGTTTTACGCTAACGAAAGCGGTGAGTTTATGCACGAGCCATACTAGAAGAAAAAAAGTTGAACTGATAAGATTTTGGATATCTTCAATTCTGCTGCATTGCTTGCGCGCGTTATTGAAAATTACTACAAGAAAAATGCCTCGTCGTGCAGCATCCCCAGCGCTTTCGGAGAATGATTTCGATATTACAAAATCTCTTTTCAATGACGATATCGACGGAGATGACGATGATTTTGGAAACACAACCACCAAAAATGTAGAACCTTTAGATGCTAATGGTATATTGGACTTGGGGCTTGAGAGTGATGGAGATGGGGATGGAGCTTTTATATCGGCACAGCAAGCAGCTGCGAACCGAAAGTCTTCAAATTTAAAAGGGCAGAGTGTCAAGAAAGGTGGTGGATTTCAAGCAATGGGTATGAAACTTCTCTTCGTTTGTGCTTTGCGCAATCGTGCTAATACTCAACCTAGGATTGAACTCTCATTTGTTAAAGGCAATTAGTAGAAAGGGATTTAATGTACCTACACCGATTCAACGAAAAACGATACCTCTAGTCCTCGATAATCAAGATGTTGTTGGTATGGCTAGAACTGGTTCCGGAAAGACTGCGGCTTTCGTCATTCCAATGATTGAAAAATTGAGAGCTCATAGTGTACGCGTTGGTGCAAGGGCTTTGATTATGTCGCCATCGCGAGAATTGGCCTTGCAAACATTGAAAGTCGTGAAGGAATTTGGGCGAGGAACTGACCTTAAATGTGTCCTACTTGTTGGAGGTGACAGTCTCGAAGAACAATTCGGATTTATGGCCGGCAATCCTGATATTGTTATTGCTACGCCTGGTCGATTTTTGCATTTGAAGGTTGAAATGTCCTTGGATTTATCATCGATGAAATACGTCGTTTTTGATGAGGCCGATCGTCTATTCGAGATGGGTTTTGCTGCTCAACTTGGCGAAATTCTACATGCCCTACCAATATCGAGACAAACTTTACTATTTTCTGCCACTCTGCCAAAGTCCTTGGTAGAATTTGCCAGAGCTGGTCTCCAAGAACCAAGCTTGGTTCGTCTCGATGCCGAAAGCAAAGTTTCCCCGGATCTCCAGAGTGCATTTTTCAGTGTTAAAGGTGCCGAAAAAGAAGGTGCTCTATTACACATCCTCCAAGATTTGGTCAAAATGCCTACAGGTTTACCAGAGAATGCGCTGAATGCGACAGACAGGTTTGATAAAAAGCGCAAGAGGGGTGCTGATGGCCCAGGTAAGAAGTTGAAGCCCACCGAGCATTCAACAATCATATTTGCAGCTACAAAACATCATGTCGACTACCTCGCTTCTCTCCTTCGTATGTCTGGATTTGCTGTGTCTCATGCTTATGGTTCACTCGATCAGACGGCTAGAAATATCCAAGTTGAAGATTTCCGTACTGGAAAATCAAACATATTAGTTGTCACCGATGTCGCTGCTAGAGGTATTGATATTCCAATCTTAGCAAATGTCATTAATTACGATTTCCCACCACAACCAAAGGTTTTCGTTCATCGAGTCGGTCGTACCGCAAGAGCTGGTCAACGTGGTTGGAGTTACAGTTTAGTTAGGGATACTGATGCGCCATATCTTCTTGATCTTCAACTATTTCTCGGAAGAAGATTACTTCTCGGACGCGAGTGTGGTGATTCGCCGAATTATTCTGAAGATGTGATTGTTGGAGCTTTACAGAGGAATGAGATAGAAAGCAAGGCGGAATGGATTACGAAACTTCTCTACGATGACGATGATCTGACGGCGCTTCGGAATGTATCGGCCAAAGGAGAGAAGCTCTACGTCAAAACTCGTAATTCGGCATCCAGCGAGAGTGCGAAGAGAGCCAAAGAAGTCGTAGCATCGAAAGGATGGATGGAATTACATCCACTTTTTAAAGATGTCACTAATGGTGCTGAGCAAGCTAGATTAGAAATGCTTGCGAAGATTAGTGGATTCCGACCTAATGAGACTGTCTTTGAAATTGGTCAAAAGGGGAAAGTCGCTCACAGTGAGGCTGCAGAAATCATGCGAAACCGAAGGGAAAAGATTATTCCACGTAGACAGAAGGAGGAGGATGAAAAGGCTGCGGCAGCATTAGACGACGATAACGATGAATCTCCAGCGGAGGCAGACGATGATGATGATATGGAAATCACGGTCACTGGAGGAGGTGATGATATGGCCGAAGCATCCGACGGTGAGCTTGAAGTCACATTCTCGAAAGCAGCTCAAAAAGGCAAAGGTCGAACACTTTCCTGGAAAGACTCCGAAAACTTCATGGCGTACACACCAAGAACCATCAATACGGCAGAAGAGCGTGGATACGGTGTTCATTCTGGTTCCTATAACACAGCATCTCAAAACTCAAATTTCGTTGAAGCAGCCAGGGGCGTAACCATGGATCTAACTAATGATGACGGGGCGAAATCATTTGCCGAGCCCTCGAGAGCGAAGGGAATGAGATGGGATAAAAAGAACAGCAAATATGTTGCTCGGGCAAACGACGAGGATGGATCTAAAGGAACGAAATACATTCGCGGAGAAAGTGGTCAAAAGATTGCAGCAAGTTTCCAAAGTGGTCGATTTGACAGATGGCGCAAAGCGCACAAGGTCGATCGTATGCCCCGAACCGGTGAAGCAGAACGCGAAGGCCCTGCAAGTGCTGGCGGGGTAGGACGAGGTTTCGGAACGAGATACAAGCATAAGCAAGAAAGGGCACCCAAGGAGGCTGATAAATACCGTGATGATTATCATGTCAGAAAAAAGAGGGTTGCCGAGGCGAAGGAGAAGAGAGTTGGTGCTTTCAAGGATGGATCTGGAAAATCGGAAATTAAAAGTACGGAGGATATTCGAAAGGATAGGAAGTTGCAGGAAAGGAAGAAGGCAAAGAATGCTAGACCGTCAAAAAAGGGTAAATATTAGTAATATGGCTTATGTCGTGTATCATGCAGAGAATTATGAGATGGGTATTTTCCACCTCAGCTTACTACCCAATGAGACTCTCGGACTAATAAGTATGAATGCGAGTGTGGATTGTGAATGAATATCATATAAGGACTTTCTTCGTTGAGCATCAAGTGATTGCAAAAGGATTCATATCCCTTTTCAAGGCTTACGGTTGGTCATCTGGCGGGCGGGTAGAGCGCCAGTATATTGTAAGCGGTTCATGGGAATCTGTATTTGGTGCAGCGACTTCTGAGGATGAAGTTGGATATGCAGTCTTTATTGCATTAGCGAAGTATATAATTATAGCATTGTTATTTTACACTACATATATACATCCCATCCCATCCCATCCATCTTCCATGTCATTTAATTTCATTTCCACCCCTTAAAGCAAGCAAGCATGCTAAATTTATCAAACTTCATCAATCAACACGAATAACACCCCAATAAACCTCACCAAACGCAAAATTAACTTTCGCATAATTAATTAACACACGCATAATATTCTATTCTAGTACAGTAAGACATCACAACAGAAGCAAAAAGAATCCACCACTCCTTCTAAATCTAAATCTAAATCTAAATCTAAATCTAAATCCTTCCGTCCAAAAAGGGCCCCGTTGATCCTCAATCCTCAATCCTCTACAGTATAATACGACCCCGAAATAAATTAAAAGGTCAAAAATAAAACATACACCCGCGTAACGGGAAAGGTGTTCCGGGGGATGAGAAAGGATTGTTGTTTGTGGCAGCTTGATGGATGTATTGTGACGGTCGTGCTCTGTGATTACATAGCATGGGAAGTAGAGATGTCGTTGTCTCTTGACATCTTAATCGTGTTTCTTTCTTTGTCCCGTGCGTAGATGGTTAGAGGTGATTGATTGACTGTAGTTGATCCGATTTATTCGGTTAGGGAATAGACATTCGTTAACGCGTATATCCATACACCCTACCTCTCTCTATCTCTATTGTCCCTCATCTTCATCGTTCCCTCTTCCTCTACCGATACCCCCACTCTCACTCCCACTCTCACTCTCATCTCCACTCCCCAACTCC